>JASAND010002470.1:0-119459 GCA_030248195.1 Trissonchulus latispiculum
CTCAGTTTTTTCCGGCATGGCGCATCACAGTATTTATCTGTAGTCTAAACACCCCAACTTAATCATCAGAGTCAACGCAGTCTTATTTACTCCAATTTTTATCTTCTTTCTTTTCTCATTTCTCTAGTTCACCTATCAATTTCTCTATCTCTCATTTAACTCTCACTTCTCTATTTTTACTCTCATTATATTCACTCAGACTCAAACTTCACACAAGCTAGAAGAAGTTCTAACCCAAACTGAAGTGACAGTAAAGACTGCTATGTTAAACTCTCCAACGTATTCAGAAGTCAAATTCAGAGGTCGTTCAAGTATGCACTATGCAGAAGCTTACCTGATTTTGCTATGCCAAACTATAGCTGAGCTGCTGCAGTTTCTACTTCAATAGCTTGCTCATACCTTTGGAAGGGACACAGTATGATGTCCGGAACCTTCAGATGGTCCTGTTTCTTTGTGACTAAGTTGATCCTAAAGTCTTCGTTTAAGTATGACCTCAGTACACTTTGACACGAGCCGAATGCAAACGCTAGACTGACTGCCATCAGTAACAGCCAGAGAAAAACCGTTTTTCCCGTTTCCGTAAAAATGATATCAATTCCGTCGATTGTGGAACGTTGTGAAAGCAGTCGCCGGAATGCTGCCAAATGCGTTCCATCCTGGTTATGGGTGTCGGTCGTTGTCATCTGTGGGACAGACCCACTTAATTTAGTCCATAACTTGCGGGGTTAAGCGCTATCCCCTGCGTTCTTGTAAATTTACAGGCAAATTGATTATCTGATTTCATAGAAATACAGACATATATAATGCTTAATCTGATTTATTTTTAATTAAATCCGAGAAATCACGCCGTGTTAATATATATTATCCTTTATTACAAAAACGTGATTTAGCTCCGTGGACGCCTAGCCCCAATGCCACGTCCCCATACAACCGGTATTGTCTGTCACAAAGATGCTGATTCGAAAATGAGGAGTTTGCGATGCCAAAATAAGAACATTAGCTATATGGCTCACTACACGAAAAAATACAGGAAAGATGCTTCCAAAGTCTAAATTGTTAAATTTTACTTCAATGTTTTGCACTAAATGATGCGTACAGTTTACTTCTGTTATGTATAGCAAATAATATCACGTATTGGCCTAGTTCAGACCACCGACCAGTACGCCGGCTGTTGCTGAAACGGTTTTTGGTTGGCGACCCGCCGGCCCGGCCAGGCGGATTGGCTGAACTCTAGGCTGGCCAGCCGGCCAACAACTCTAACATCTGTCATAATTTGACGTCACTAGAGCGTTATCAATGCTGCAAAACCCAAGTTGGACTTTATTCACGGCCTAGTATTAGAAGCTAGTTAGAATTTAAATTTCTGCCAGCGTTTTAAACTGTTTATCGTATTATTTAGTTATTGCATGGATCTCTGCTGAACTATTGAAATTGAAACTAAAACTGTAAACTGAAAACTTAAAATATTTTAAGGTGTTAATCCACAGATACGTGGCTAATTTCTCAAATCTAAACCAGTTGAGCTCAGACTTGGTGTGGGTGTGTTTCCACACACTAATCGATCTGACAAAGATTTTTACTTCTAAAAATTAATTTTTTAAGGTGGTGAATGGTTTCACATAAAGCCCTTTGGTTTCCCTGGTTTCCCTTTGGTCACATAAAGTTTACACCATTATTGCTCATTCATTCCTTGGAGTTAAGAAGCCATTTTTATATCAAAATGTAGCTTGACATTTTCGCTGTTTATGCATTCCACGAAACTAATATTGCTTTTCTAAATTTTCTAAAATATTTTTAACACATTTTAGAACAAGTATAATTTTCCAGAAATTTTGCAGACTCAAGTAAATTTTTTCGCGAGATATCGGTTATATCATTCGTTACGTCCATCAAGAGTACATAATAATAAGAGTATGCCACTAGGCAAGCTCTATGTTATCAGAGCAAAAACTATGCTCTGCACGCTAACGGCCCACCCCCCCCGCAAATCAGACCCTAGTGACCCCCCCCCGCAAATCAGTACCTAGTCGAAACGGGGTACGCTCAAGCTCAAAAACACAAGCAGTACGTGCGCGAATTTTGTGCCTGCTTTGAGCTTTAGAACACAAACATAGCGCACAAAATTCTTTGAAGTGAAGGGTCTAATTTGCGGGGGGGGGGGGGTGGGCCGTTAGCGTGCAGAGCATAGTTTTTGCTCTGATAACACAGAGCTTGCCTAGTGGCATACTCTTATTATTATGTACTCTTGCCTCCATCAAATAGCTGGGGACGATTTTTTTATTTATTGTGAAATCGCTCTTCGTTATAAAGAAATAAGCATAAATGTGAGCGTAACCTGGATTCTGCCTACTTTTTCCAAATTTGTCAAGCGATTATCCCTGGTTATATTTGTGCCGAACACATTTGTTCAGTAGCAGCCCTCCAGATTGCATGGTGAATGCTCCACAATCTTTGGAAAAAATTGGTCGTGTTTTTGCAAAAACTACATTTTTTATGATAGCAGCCTACGGGATAGCAGTTGGAAGACGATCATGCGAAGGATAATTTGCCCCTATAAGACCTTCAGATCGACGCCCTTAGTTTGACTTTACGGCTTGCGTAGTTCAAGAAATGTTGGATTATTTGATTTCTGCAAAAATGACAAGTTTTCGAAATGTGCACTGTGCATTTTGATGTGCAAATGTTCTTCGCAAAAACAAGAAAACGGCTATATCTCACGGTAGAGAAAAGCTAGAAACTTGCTTTAAAAAGCAAAAATGTGAAGCTCAATGAGATCTTTCGAATGAATATAGTCATAACTGTATAGAAAATGCGAAGCGTTCAGAAATTGGGAAAAACCACTTTGGCCGGAAATCTCGAATTTTTGAATCGGGATTGCGCGGAGGGTGTTAAAACGCTAAAAGAACTTATTCGGAAAGTTTCATCAAATTTCATCTTGATTTACGCCGCCAAATAACAATATGTGCCCGAAAGGAATCACCACCTTAAGTGTAGACAAAGGGGTGTCCTCAGTTTCGTCAAAAATCTGTTGGAGGTTTCCTCAAGGCCACTGTGAACCAATCCGAAATCCATTGTTTAATCGATTTTTCATTAGCCCAGTGTAAACTTACAGTGTTAGCTGTTAAGCTTAACATGTAAGCATACTGCTGAGCTAAAGAAAACCTGTGTTGAAAATGGATTTCAAATTTGTTTTCGCTCTACAGCTATCCCTAAAAGCATCTAAGAAAAGACATACAACCAATTATCAAGACAGGATGGCGCACCTTAATTAAAGCTAAGTCTACTTTATTCAGTCTGCTTAATCAAGCAGCAACCAACTAAATTAGTATACACTGAAGCCTGGTAGATGTAAAACTGAGTTTTCTAGCCTGCGCTACGGGACAGGTTAAGTCAACTCGAGGTTAGGGCTAACTCAATATTGTACTGTCCAATTTTTGGAGTACACCCTAATAAGAGAACGATGCAAACAACCCCCCGTAACAGAAAAAACTGGGACAACTGGTAAGATATTGTGCTGAAATGTGAAAAACTAGCAATTGCGGTCTGCGATTCTACAACTCTTCTAAACAACCATTGAAAGTAATCATTACTGTTGTGTAGGTACTTCGGTCTGAGATGATGAGTCATCCGGTCAATTAATCAGTATAGTGTTGTATTATTCTTGTTAACGAACGGTCGACCATTAGCGCCACTTATATTAGCTGTGCTTGCCCTTGCCCTTTATTATTAAAACGTAAGTTGTTTAAATAAATACATTTGTAAGCCACTTATGCCTCATGTTTGATTAGGGTAGGAACTTAGATTATGGATCTAATTTAGAGCGAGTTGCACCCGTGAGAACCTGCATCAGATTCGCCAAGCAATTTCCGGTTTAGTAACTGGACAGCAAACCGGGGATTGATAACAACCTGCAGACCCTCTGGCAAGTGCCAGGTCTAAGTCTAAGGACTAAGCTAGCCTAGTGTTGGTTTAACCTAATCCAGACAGTCCACCCTAGGGTGCGTGAGTTCACTCGTGTCTCCTAGAAACAGTTGTCAAGAGGACAGTTCATGTGTTTGACTGAACACCCCTCCAACCGGATCAGTACCAGGGCTCACTGAACAGGCAAGCAAAACCTTCAAGTTAGTGCAGTTTTCACAAGAGATAATAGGCCACGGCTCCGTGCATTCATAGTCGCAAACGCACAGAGACGCGCGTCGACGCCTCAGATTGTAACGTGCTGTTTTAGCCGTTTAAAATCACTTGTCACGAATTCATGCTTACGAACGCATGCTTACGAACGCATGCAGACGCTTACAAATGCGCGTCTACGCGTGTCAGAAACTACGAATGCACCTTAATTTCCGCTTCACTGTCTACGGTCCAAGCTTTAATCTCAGCACGCTCCCATGGCTGTGAACAGCTACAATAAATGGTTACCTCCGAAAGCTCAGGCTCCACTAAAGAACTACCGTCGGCTACCTGGAAAAGAAGATTAAACTTGCACTGATTGTAACACTGAGGACACTGATTAAGCAGGAAACTCAGCTCGTTCTCTGTTTCGCTAGCATCACTAAAATCACTAAGGTTGCCCTCTTCATCTCTAATAATAAACTGAATAGGCTCCTGAATAAAATTTTGAAATCAGCTCAAAATTTAAATACTCAAAAATTGATTAAAAAATTTTAAAGACCTACATCAAAATTCGAATTCTAACAAATCAAAGATCTTATTCAGACCATTCTATCGATAGGCTGGTTAGTATTGCCCAGTTTCGAGATTTTTTGCCACCAGACCAAAAAAGTGAAACTTTTTTAGTTTCCTATGTTTAACACACGAGAACTCAACTTTGAGGTGAAATTACGTGACAACCGTACGACTTAAGCAGTATAGGGCGAGCATGTCATGCCCCGTTGGAGTAAAATTTTTTGGAGTAAATTTCCGGTTGCTGTTCTTGGTTAATAGTTACCATTTCATCTTTCCAGTTTTTTGTTTTAGCACCCTTCCTATGATTCAATGTTCCTTACTCGCCCAGGTCCTTGGGTTTCCTAGCTTCTAACTCCAAGGGTTCCAAGGGCAGCATCATCCAATCAGGTTTCATAAAATTTTCATAAGGTGATTTTCAACGGTCCATAACTTTCTCATCCCTGATCCGATTTCGATGAAACAGATACCGTTCGATTCCTCTCCTCGAGCTGTACAAGTCTAGACCCAACACACTTAGTTTCAGCTAAATAAAGATTTTTATAATTTTTGGTGCAGCATTAACAAATCAGGTTTCATAAAGGTTTTAAAATATTTTACCACCCATAACTTTCTCGTCCCTGGTCCGATCTCGATAAAACGAACATTCTATTCCTCTCGTCGAGCTCTATAATTTTGGACCCAACACGCTTAGGTTCTGATAATACACCCCTTCAACCCATTCATTTTCTCTGTTCATCTACCCTTTTCGGTCTCCTTGGTCTCTTTGGTTGCTTTCCCTTCTTTATTAAGTCTTTACTTTGGACTTGAGTCACTCATACTTTACACCGAGCCTAATCTAACCTTACTTTTCCTACCTTTTGTACATGTTTTGTATTGACCGTTCACTAGATGTACTGCTAAATTTATAACATTTGAATTGGTTTTCCATCCCTCTGAGTCACTCCTAAAATTTCTCCGAACATACTCCGAGCATACGTTCTTCAACTTTCAGCCTTCACCACTGACTTCGTCGACTTCCCTAATTTCATTCACCGCGTCACTGTTATATTACTCCAAACCTACCCTGAGCATACTTTCTTCAACTTTCACAAATTCTTACCTTTACCTACCTGGCCTTAACCACAAACCCATTCTATCAATGTGCGTCACTCCTTAATTACACCAAGCCTACTCTGAGCTTATTTATCCAACTTTCTTAGATTCTTGCTGTTACCCATCTTGTCTGACCTTACCTAAAAACCAGCTTCCTTGTTTTGTGCACTGAGTCACTCTTAAATAACACCGAGCCTACACCAAGTAAACACCGAGTCTACTCCAAACCTACTCCAAATTTACTCCTTTATGTCCTTTCATGATGTTTTTTTAATCAAGTCCTTTTCGTTCCTTCAGTCTTCTTCGTTTTTATCAGTCTCTCCAAATCAATTGTTCCGGTTTCTCATTCCACAGTAAAATTCTGCTATGGGTTACTCCTACCTTGCTCCATATTGTGCGATCGTCGAAACTTCATAACGTCTTAAATGAATTTGCTTGATCTCTACCACTGTACCTTCTCCTTTCCCTTGATTGGGAGTCACTCAGCCCCTGCTTGCTAACCAAACTTTTCAAACATCAACCTAACCCTAACCTAACCCAACCTATTAACCTAACCCAATTTTCAACTTAACACATTTCCTAACTACCTTGGCTTTATACATACTCGAGTCACTCCGAGCTTACATCAACCATAGTCTAAGCTTACATTGTCCTGGCATCAATCGATTTTCCACAGCTGGCCTACCACGATCATGTTCCTTATACGTCACTCCAAACCTACTCTGAACCTGCTTCAACCCTTTTGATCATTATTCCAACAGTTGCTTTCAGTTTACCCTCATCTGTTCAACCACCTCGGCTTTGAGTTTCGAGTATACACCGAGCTTGCACCGAGCCAACACCGAGTATACACCGAGCTTGCACCGAGCCAACACCGAGTATACACCGAGCTCACTCGGAGCCTTGTCAGTAATGTTGGGGTAATGTTGAAAAATTTCGGAGAACAATTTATTGATTCACAGTACTCGAAGTCGTCGCGTCGAATTGGCCCACCAATCTAGACATGACTAACTTCGAGTAAATAAATAAATTGTTAAATAAATAAATAAATTGTAAATCGAGATAATGTATAAATAATGTATAAATCGAGACCCTAGGAAACTGAAACCTAAGAAATTTTGGTTTGATTAGTATTTTGAACTGTTGTTTTTCGTTACTACACGAACACTCAGAATCACACTAAATGTCTCTTGGCTCTTTATGGAAGTCACAAATGATACTCTTCGGGGTGTCTAGGGTGGAGGTACCACTATATGCTACCTAAGCCTACGTGTACCTGAATTGCGGACAAGTCCGCCCGTCCCGGTCACGAATAGCAACCGGTAAGCCGCACCACCAGAAACCATTTTATCCTCTGCTAAGAAGACGACCTGTCAACTTTGGTTGAAACTATTAGACTTCCACCAAGTCAGAGAGAGAACTTTGGATGATTTGAATTTAGCAACAGCAGAAAAAACTGACAAAGAACAGGCAGTTTTAGAGACAGCTTGAGAATACATTTTTGCACTGTCGCAATGGAAAGCTAATAATCTTTAGAAAATGGCTTCGTTTTGATCAGAGACTTCAGATGAACATACAACCCAACTCCAGAAACCCAGTCTAGTCCGACTGAACTACAAAAGGTGTGACCATAAACCAAATGAGATGGCTCTCAGGAAAGTCTAGCACAGGAGACTGTTTGTAAAATCGCTGAAACCGGCAAAGTGAAATAATTGAAACTGAAACCGTAATTTTAAGAGAGAGTCTTTTACTAATTAGCAAAGGCAAAGAATCCAACTAATCTGGACAGAATCAGGGAGGAAGGCCAGGGGAAACCCGGGGATTCTCACACGGTAGAGCTGGGAAGAAGACCGGGGAACCGATAGCTGATGTCCAGACGGCAGTGCAAAAGCCTGGGATCAGGATGGATCACAGCAGAGACAGCAAAGAGAAAGGGATATGAAGAGATCACGGCAGGCAACGGGCCAAGAGATGCAGAGCAGAAGGAGCCACGGAAATGCTCAATGGGAAGGCGACTAGATCTAGAACTGAATCAAATGAGTTAAAACCTTATCGCTTTTAACCCGAATTCAGCGATGTTGGCGAAATTTCAGGGGTCGTAGAAGTTAGCTAAAATTCGTATGAAAAGTGATTTTTGGTTTCAAAATTAAGCTGGGATTTTCTGAGACAGACACGAAATTTGAGAATGATTTTTACGCTCGATCAGGAATAAGGAACGGAATGCAAGAATCACAGTTACCGTTAAAGAAAAAGAAAACAAATACAGGAGAGAACAGCTCGTAGAATTGCAAAAGAAATTGCTTGAAATATGACAAGAACTTCAGGATTTCCTTCTCTGGAAATCTGGGGAAATCCAGCTGATATCTAACTGATATTAACACATACATGTATATACAGGCAAAAGCTAAAATGGAAGTATACCTGTTTGTTGTTCATAATGCAGATCAGTATGACATTAAACAGTACTTGCATTACACTAGCCCAAGCCTAGCCTGAACAATAACACTTATACAACTCTTTTGCACTTTTACTGTGTAAAGACTGCACATATAAATCAGATAATGCACAGTGCAGCGTGCGTATAACTAAGTTATACGCACGCTGCATGCTAGGAGGCCTGTCCCTAATCTAAAGTTGCTGAAGCATAACAGTTTCCTGCATGCTTTAGCAGTGTGTAGAGCAGAGCTCCAACCTAGACAGCTCTGCTGCACACCAATAAATAGGCCTCCCAGCCGTGGCTAGCAATGAGATTGCTGCCACTTTACAGTGAAATGTGTCTAGACATGTCTGCCAGCTGCAACATAAACGAGTAAGGTTTCATCGTTGTATAAGTACTTTACAACACAACTTAACGCTGTTCACTAATTTCAACTGCGCACGTCGCATGGGATGCTCTCTTGCGTGCCACTCGTGCGCTTCGCGCACAGGTGCCCCACACTCGGAGCTTCCCACATGGCGTTCGTATAAATCAGTGAATGCACGCTAATGTGTGCTATAAAGTATACTTAAACATTCACAAGACAAAATTACACAGCATTCATACGGCACTTGCTGCTATAACATGTTGAAAGGATGTGAACTCAGATTCTGAACTGATATTTAGCCATTCTTGGACGACGCCTTCAAGTCTGGTAGAATTGTATTTAAAAATGATTTGAATATATATGTCCTAGTGATAATTGCTCTTCTGTGAAATTGGCAATTTCACTGGTAGCTGCCTCTGAAACGGGTAATTGGCATTTTAGCGCGTGAAACTGGCAATAAGGGAGAAAAACTAACTTTCTAAAGCTAACTCCAAACTAGTATTAGAAAACAAGATTAGGAGTGGCGCCATTAAAAAAATTAATGACAGTTAAAACAAATTACGTACATCATAACAGGTGTCAATGACATTGTATGAATTTGAAGTGAACTTTGGCCCAGACTGTAACTAACAAACGATTATGTTGCGTTAGGGCTACTGTTGCGTTAGGGCGCCCTGTAAAGTCACAGCTGTTGACTGGTCAGTTTTAGAAGGTGTAGCGTTAGGGCACCCCTTTGTTGTGTTAGGGCGCCCATAAGTGAAGTTAAAGAGAAGAAGTGTTGCGTTAGGGCGCTATTGTATTGCGTTAGGGAGCCCTTGTGTTGCGTTAGGGCGCCCGAGTACACAGTTAAGTTGTTAAATAGTTCAGACAATAATAAATTAAAAAAAAGTGGCAGACTATATACATATTAAGGTGCTTTTACGTTTAAGGTGATAGTTCAGGTTCGCGCATTTGTTGTTGAAGTTAATTTAAATTTGCTACAATAGCATGCTTTAGCCTAGAAATCATTTCAGAACAGTCGCTGTGTCGTGAAAATTTGCGTTTTGGAGAAATTAGCTACAATCCGTCGATAATTCTCCATCAAAGTGGAGAACAATTCTACGTGCTAAACATAGAAAATATAAATTTTATTTTTACAAGTTTTAAAATTTTCAGTTTGAGATTGAGGAAAAATCTCCAAATCAGTAACATCAATATATCTTTGAGATTGAAAATGTCAAAATTTCGATTATAGAATTAATCAACAAATCCTAAGTCCTCTAACATTCTCAAACTGATTGCACTAAATTCAAAATTCAAAAACATTCAAATTCTAGAAGGACAACACTACAAAACTTACTGCAAATGGCGGTTTTTAAGACAAAAACAATAGAATAAGAACCAAAGCGGCATTTATGTACTCTTTACAATCTTTGTATAAGTTATGTTTGGACCAATAATTTCAACAGTCCAATATCAGGCACTCCTGATATCAACAATGTTTAGAACAGTTTATTGTGCACTGTCAACGTAAGGGCGCCCTAACGCAACACTGGGTAGCCCTAACGCAACAGAAGGGCGCCCTAACGCAACACCAGGTAGCCCTAACGCAACAGAAGGGCGCCCTAACGCAACAGTAGCCCGAACGCAACAAAATTGAAATGACCGAAGGTCAAGGGCGCCCTAACGCAACTTTACCGTAACAAACTGCTTTATTATACTAAAAGTACCGTACATTTGTCGAATGTTTACCTCATACTTGATCAGCATATCAGATATTTTGCTATTTCAATAATTTCGCATATGCATTTAAAGTGGGCTAATCTAATAAAATAGTAGTTGTAATCTAATTAATTAATCTATATAATAGTAAATCTAATAACATAATAATTTCTTTTGAATGCTTCTAAATGGTGGTGGGTTTAAAACAAATTGTTTTCAATAAACAAATCACATTTACTATACTTTACTTTACTCTTTAAAATAATATTTTCTTTTCTATGAAGGAATAATGATAGTTTTAAAGATGTACTACAGGAAAGCTCCAATTTTTTATCACGGGTTTTTGGAGTATGACTAACTATAGTTTGAATAGTACCTTATGCCATTGTAAAGGAGAATTTGCTCCACAAAGTTATATATACAAATGTACGAAAATGGAGCATTTTCTAATAGTAAATGTCACAAAGGAAGTGTTTGCAAAATAAAGAGGAGTCATAACTAGTATGTAATTTGTAAGGTACGTTCTTTTATGATACCAGTTTTAATAATTGTCTACATTGTTGTTGTTGTTGTTTGCTGCATTGGGCATCCCAATGTGATGATGTGAAGGTGCAAAGTGATGGCCAGGAAACTGACCCCGTAAGGTTGGTCAAACATAACTCGACCACAAAGCCAGAAGGAGTATCAAAGCATGGTCGACATCACGACGGACGATGTCTCCTCCTACTTCAGTAAATTTGAATGACTCTGTAAATTACTGTAGTGACACATTGTGCAAATACACAAAACAAATCTTATTTTCTAATACTATAATAGTTTGACGTTGTCACCCTTGAAAGTCTAGACTTTCTCCCTTATTGCCAGTTTCACGTGCGAAAACGCCAATTGCCCGTTTCACAGGCAGCTACCAGTGAAACGGCCATTACAGAAGAGCTATTCTCACTACTACATATACACTTGTGCCCGATTATTACTCAAACAACCTTTGAGTGATATCAATGTCCAGCAGAAGATCAAGCTCAAGATCAAGAAAATGTCTAGTATGGGGGATTGAACTGCCTGGTTTCTGATTTGTAGTAGCGCAGCTACAACTTTGTTATCCCGGAGAGCAAGACAAATATATTTACGTTTAATGTACTTTATTTTCGTTTAGTAAATTTAGCCTTTTGGTTTCCCGTGAGCTGATAATTTAGCAACTTAATAGTAAAAAATTGGGTTAAGCGGAAGATATTTTAATCGTTTTTACAGCACCCAAGTCTAAATAAAGTAGAGATTAACGTTACTTCAATTATCCGAGTTTCTTGTCCTCCCCATATTAAGCGGTTTACGCCAATTAAAATATTTAATTGCAGTATTTCATGGTATATTAATTGGATTAAAATGATAGTCATTTAGTGTATGGCTAAAAATGAACAACCTTCTCGATTTATTTTATTTTATTTAACTGCGCATTAAAGAAACGGCTATTATTTGTTTAATCCTACCTTTTAATCTTTAAAACAATAGGCCCAATGCTAGTTTAGTTCGGACATCTCTCTAATTACATTAAACCACTTCTAATTTTGCAGTGGAACGTATGTACTACTTGTTTGCACCTTCAAAAGCTTAACCTTTGGGAAGGACACAATATGGTATCTGGAACCTTGAGTTGTTCATTTTTCTGTGTCATCAAGTTGACCCTAAATTCTTCTTTTATGTATGAGCTGATAACGCTTCGACATGAACAGAATGCAAACGTCATACTGATCCCCAACAGTAACAGCCAAATGAAAGCAGTTTTTCTAGTTTCAGTAAAAATGATATCAATTCCATTAATTGTGGAACGCTGAGCCAACTGTTGTCGGAAGGAGGATAGAAGTGACCCGTTCTGGGAATTGATTTCGGTCATCTGAAACGAAAAGGATCAGCCTAAAAATGTAAATGATGTGATCCTTCTAAACTCTTATTCAAAAACGTGTCGCTACCGTTTGAACCAATTCAAACACGTGCCTGGGTGGCTCAGTCGGTAGAACATCAATGTACTAACCGAAGATTGTGGGTTTGACACCCATCAGCATACATGTGCTTGGGTGGGGGGTTTCACCCCCCCCCCCCAGACCTGGACCTCACCACCAGAGGGGTCCCCCACCCCCCCCCCAGAATCCGGATTTTTCCGGTTTTTTGGGCAAAAAAACCAGAAAAATCCGGTTTTCCGACGCACCGAATCTACTGATGCACCGGATTTCGATTATCTACGCACCGTATTGATTTGACTACGCACCGAATTTAACCTATAAATGCACCAGATTTGGCCTCACTGCGAACCGGATTTCGGTTATCGACGCACCGAATTGTATCTAAACTACGCACCGTATTTGGCCTACTCACACACCGGATTGATCTGACTACACACCGAATTTAATCTATAAAAGCACTAGATTTAGCCTCACTGCGCACTGGATTTGGACTAGACGCTACGCATTTCGCCTACTGACGCTCCGAATTTGGCCTACTGACGCACCGGATTTCGGTCATCAACGCACCGGATTGATCTGACTACCCACCTAATTCGGCTGAGCCACTCGCCGCATTTGGTCTACTGACGCACCGAATTTGGCCTACTGACGCACCGGATTTCCGTTATCTACGCACCGGATTTCCGTTATCTACGCACCGGATTGATTTGACTAATTTTAGTTATCTACGTTAGACTTAGACTTATTCTACTTAGTTATTGTTGGATTTTGTAACATCAATCAATTATTCAAATACTCGACTTTATTTTAAAAGCAAGAATTTGGGCTTCCAGGTTTGTCTGTGTCACCGAAGAGTGGTTACTCACAAAAGAGGTAAGTACATATTTTCATTGTTTAAACTTAGTAAGAGCTTTTTGATCAGCATTTCCGTCCCTCTGTGTTCTTCCCCCGGTGCTTGGGACCCGGCGTTGGCCCATAGTGGTTTTTTGGAGGTTCTATTTTTGTATTAATTGTCACTTTAATTGAATTTTAAATTTTTAAATTTTTTTAATTTTTAGACGGTACTAGATTTGTTGGTGGAATTATTAGTATTGTTAGTAGAAGCGTTACTTAGTTTTTACTCCTTTTCCTTGGGGAGCCCTTAAAAGGACTGTTGGGGTAGCCAGAAAGGGACATGACCTGGACAAATCTTTGAGTATTCTGTGTCGTCGTCAGGGTTTTTTTTTGCGTCCAGAAGTGCGTCTGGACGCAAAGTTTCTTATCTTGACGCAACGAAATTTTAACGGGACGCAAGCTAGACGCAACATTATTTCGGGAGAAAATTCACTTTTGTAAGAGTGAAAACTTTAAATGTTTCCAGTACCAATTTTTCCATATTTTCCAAAAATTTTCTCGGTTTCTGGGGGGCTCCGCCCCCCAGACCCCCTGGTGTTTTCCACTATGCCATTGAATGCCAACGCTTTGTAATGTGTCAGTACTTGTTGAGTTATTAGTTGAGTTTATCAACCTGTATCGATACATGATAGGTCAAAGCCCATAATTAATAAAATTTCTAGCCGTAGCCGAATATCCAAACTTTTGGGATCATGTAATGTAATGAGGTTCATACAATTGCATTAGCACAGTTTTTAAAGCCTAAATTTTGTTCTTGACTGGATTTTCAAAACATTTTCAGCTTCCGGGGGTTAATCAATTAATTACCAAGTCAACCAAATTTGTAGAGTATCCAATTTTTTGGTTCGTTTAAAGCATTCAACTTGCGAAGTCATCGAAAAACGTTTGTCCTGAAGAAATTCAGGCATTAAGGGTTAATCAATCGTATTCGTAACCAACGTTAATATTTCACTGTTTTTGCCTTTAATTAATACTGCACTACGCATCGCATACATGCTCTTTGTTTATTGATACTGACTTCTCAAAATGAAAGCAACTCAAAAATCTATAATTTACAAATGTAATTTACACAAAAAATGCATTAGGTATTTTAGTTAAATGTAACTGATGACAAATTAATCTTTTTAAACATTTTCATTACGGATTTATCCGTAATTTAAAAAAATTTCTCTAACTTCGGGGGGGCCCCGCCCCCCAGACCCCCCGCTGCTTGTTTGCCATAATGTTTTCGGGATTCATTAGTTCTCAGAATTTTCGAAACAAGATTACTGCCTTTGTTCTGAATGAGATTAATTTAATATCTATTTAACTAATTCTTAATTAGTTTAACTATAGCATCAAAAAATCTGAATAATGAGTGTCAATAATATCGAAAATTGGTCATGATATGTGTTAGATACAACAGATGTCAAGTAAATCGTTTTGAATATTTGCATTACGGATTTTTCTGTAATCGCAAAAAATTCTCAACTTCTGGGGGGCTCCGCCCCCCAGACCCCCCGTCGTGTATATAGGCCGTATTTCACATATTTTGTGATCCTGTATTACTGTTCAGTGGTATCACCGTAAAGTACTTTTTCATACGATTAAATCATGTTTCACTAAAGAAATAATCGACATTTTTATAAAGAAACATTTTTTGCATATAAAACACGCTAAAACAATAATTTTGCCTGGACGCAAAATTTCTTAACGGGACGCAACTTAAAATTAGCTGGACGCAAGGTTGACGCAAATCCGAAAACCAAAAAAAAACCCTGGTCGTCGTCTGTGTAAGTAAATATTGTCGTTACTGTTTCTCCTCGTACAACTCTTTCAATTTTAACAACCGTAGGGGAACCAAACATAGGGCCATATTCCAATACAGGAGCAAAAGCAGCTTGTTTGGCAGCTTCGTACGAACTATGCCATCCAGGAAACCGTGCCACCACTATACCTCCCGATATTGGCACCACATAACTATAGTAGTACCTCTCGGTCATTCTTTGGGTTGTTCGTGAGGATAATTTATATATTGTTTATTTGTTTGTTGGTAATGTCTTGCATCTATTGATTAACTGTTTTATTAATTTCTTGCTTTTATTGACTTCAATCCCTTCAGTTTTTTAACTACGCAAGAACAGCCGTTTCCATAGTCTCAGTATTGCTTGTGTCATGAAGTGATTCTACCTCAGAACGACATATAGGGCAGGTGTAATTTCTCAGAACCCAAGATGTGATGCAAAACTCATGAAACGTGTGATCACATCGCAGCTTTCGGCATACTCGGTGACCATCAAAATCAGACAAATGGAGCACTTTGACGTAGGCTTTATGAAACAAAATGTTTCGGCATGTCAGTTACAATTTGAAGGAACACAGGTACTAATATGTGACAAAGTTTGAGCGCAATTGGAAAAAATTTTGTCATTAGTGTATTTGGTATACCCCCCTCATACCTGAACGGGAGGCCAAATTTCACTGACCCTTGTGGAAGCAATTTTGGGTTCACATTGTGAGAGAGATTTTTCTTAGGGGTACTTTTGAAGGCTTAGCGATTTTAAAGCGATTTTTGCCATTTTTTAACAAGAAACAGCTATTTTTTAGCAAAAACGCGTTTTTTCGGATGTTTTCGCACAAAATAGTGATTTTAAGTGAAAAATTCCGGCGAAGCCGGGGAAGTTTTAGAAATGTTAGTCGTAAAACCTATTTTTTGGGCAATTTTCTTACCCCTTGTGGCCAATATACTTACCCCTTGTGGGAGCAACTTTGCGAGTTGCGACCCCTTGTCGAGGGGGAGAATTCCCCCCTTTCCCCACCTTGTCCATCTGTGCCCCCCTTAAACAGGGTCCCCCTTGCCTCCCTCTTTTGAAACCAACCACCGTGATCCTGTGATCTATCTCCATTCCAAAACGGAACAGGGTATGTTACCAAACGGGGAACATTCGCTTATTCTTGGTGAACTATCGGTGCAGAAAAATATGAAGAAAATGATTTTAGCAGCCTACCCTTCTTCCTATACATTTATGGCTTAGCAAAAATGTCTCAAATGCCTGAAGATTACAAAAACATACGATAACATCTGCTAGCATGCAAAGCTGAAATGATTGAACTGTGTCTGCGTCATAAATATTATTATTATTTATTATTATTATTATTATTATTATTATTATTATTATTATTGTTATTACTAAGTTTTAGCTAATTTCAATGATTTCACGACACTACGATTGAGTAGAGTACCATGGCAACATTTTGC
The DNA here is from genome assembly GCA_030248195.1 of Trissonchulus latispiculum. Taxonomy (NCBI): domain Eukaryota; kingdom Metazoa; phylum Nematoda; class Enoplea; order Enoplida; family Ironidae; genus Trissonchulus; species Trissonchulus latispiculum. Next base: position 16,371 of record JASAND010002470.1, read on the forward strand.
AACAATCGACATTTCTCTACCAAGGACCGCTCGCATGAAAACTAAATCCATCTAAACTGAATAAGGAAGCTACTTCTACATTCGCGACAGCTTGCAAATATCACAATCAAAGACGACGCATTCATTCTCTATCCAAAAATATTGTTTTAGCTAACACTAGTACTATTGTTTTGGTTTTCGGCTAATTTGCTTAATTTTGTTTTGGTTAACTTGGTTTCGGCTATTAATTCAATGTGGAAACTTAATTCAATTTGCATAAAACTCATTTTAATATTGGTCTTCTATATATCAGAATAAAATGTACATTTTATGGGAAGGAAAGTGGAAAACATTACCTGTAAATTGATATTATAGTAGATGATTATAGTATTAAAGTCGAATATAGTAGAACTGCTGTCCGAGAGCAACAGGGAAAACATTGAAGTCTGGCATGGTTAAGTTGCGCATGCAAGCCTCTCTGTAACTTCAACCATAGCCTTTAAGCTGAAGTTAACGAAGCTTGTGATTTAAATTTCCGCTAACAATTTATAGAAATGTACTTCAGGCAACATTCAGCCTTTTGCAGGCAATATTGCATGTTGGCGCCAATTTTATTTAATGTAGGATGCAAGGGCTTTGGGAAGCTTGAACGCGATGTATTTACGAATTTACGAATAAACGTATTTAAAACTTAGAGATGTGGTTGATACTAACCTAACGACAACCTCATGCTCGCGACTCTCACGAAAATAAGCATGTTTGTGATTTTCATAAAATTGCTAACATATCGCACGTGGACTGTGAATTGCACAAAAGCAAGTGCAAAAAATGGCCGTGAACTGAGCTTAAGACAACTCTAAATAATCAATGAATCTGAATAAAATGACTATAACTGTTGATTTAAGTTTGTATTATCATCCATACAAATTCCACAAGAAGTCCAATCAGCTGCGCTATGCTGTGAGCTGATATCCCCACCTATAACAAACAAAAGTGTTACATACATGCCTAAAATTCAGATGGCGCTGAGACTTCTAGTGCATAATTAGTAGTCAGTTAATCTGAAAGGATGCAATTTAGGAGAAAAATATTTGTAAAATGGAAAATAGAATATCCATCTTCGTCCGCCATGCGTACATTTTAATTACTAATTTAATTTGTAATTAAAGTAAAATGCAATATAATTTTCTATAAAATTTAAGTTTTAAAAGTTGCAACAACGCTGACACTCTGCACTACTTGTCTATTGTAAAAATTTAAAAACCAAAAGACCATTTCAGGCCGTAGTATAGAATTTTATTTTTACACTATATTAATACATTTTATATCAGCAACTTGGACTGTCCGCAAACCCAATCATTATTTTTGGTGCATGTCATATCCTCCTTTTGTGTAATCTGAGAAGAAGCCTCAAATCAAATTAGACAATATATTGGCTCAAACGACCCTTTATCGTTTCTGACACTATGCATGTTTGCGTTAAGGCACGTTTGCCGGTGTCACAGCCCAATCTTTCCCCCGGCTGATTTTTCCCCCCGGAAAAATTGGCCTAGGCTAATCTTTCCCCCTCGGAAAAATTAGACTAGGCCGATATTTCTCCCCGGAAAAATAAGCCTAGGCTGATTTTTCCGCTTTTACTTTTCCCCCCGGAAAAATCAGCCTAGGATGATTCTTCCCCCCGGAAAAATCAGCCTAGGATGATTCTTCCCCCCGGAGAAATCAGCCTAGGATGATTCTTCCCCGGAAAAATCAGCCTCGACTGAACACTCCCCCGGAAAATTGACCCATTAGCCTGAAGTTTTCCAAGGAAGCTTTCTAGCAGGAAGCTCCATTAAAAAGTACAAGTTTCTTTAGTATATATTTACTACAGGAAATTCTTGTAATTATTACTATTCCAAATGCCTGTAGAACATACAATTGCTACGTTAGTGGAAAATGCAAGCATTTACGCCTTGACTGACCGCACAGGAACAGTTTTGTAGAAAACTACAATAATTCCTGTCGTTTCTTGCAAGGACTCTTTTTAAAACTGAAAAGAAAAGAAATTGATGCGAAAGTGGTAAAGTGCTTTTAAAAATTTGATTACAGGTCAGCGGTAAAATCTTTTCCACGTAACAATTTCATCGGTGATATTTGCCGGGGGAGGGAGAATTTCACCGGTGAAATTTTCCGGGTTAAAAATTTTCTAGGGGGAAATTTCACTGTGACAACGACATTTTAATAAACATGGTTAAGATTACGTTAATTTACATGATACACACTGAATTGCTTGCGGTAATATGTTTACTATATTCAGATTTAGCACAAGTCACTCACGTCATGGCGCACACACTATTTTTCTGGAACAAATTCAGGCTAATAGGTCCATTTTCAGGGGAATGTACAGCCTAGGCTGATTTTTCTGGGGGAAGAATCATCCTAGGCTGATTTTTCCGGGGGGAAGAATCATCCTAGGCTGATTTTTCCGGGGGGAAAAGTAAAAGCGGAAAAATCAGCCTAGGCTTATTTTTCCGGGGGGAAATATCGGCCTAGTCTAATTTTTCCGAGGGGGAAAGATTAGCCTAGGCCGATTTTTCCGGGGGAAAAATCAGCCGGGGGAAACATTAGGCTGTGACACCGGATCAGACGAACCTATCAACATCGGGTCGAGCGGACGTAAAGTCAAGCTCACGGGAAGAGCCGGAACGCAGTACGAAGCCTAACGGACAGGCTCTGCACGTGAGGGCGACGAAACCGGAGGTGCAGGACCGTGCTGGCCAGGAGCAGTAACACTGCTCCGGCTGTCCGGCCTGCTACGTTTTCTTACGAAAGTTTACAAAATAGATTACATTTAAATTTTCTTTTCTTTTAAAAATGTTTGCCGACCATGATACGTTCACTTTGTAAGTGGCACTTGTTTCCAGCGTATAAGGTATTCCATGAATATGAAATTAAATATTCACTCTGGAAATCTTTGAAATTTTACAGTTATGTACCCCTCCTTGGAATAAACTGTATTATTATGGTGCTTTCTGCGTACGCCAAAACATAATTCCACAAAATTAATGTTTAGAAATGTAGTAATGTCTGCACAATCTATTAATAACCAAAATTTCAGAAAAAAGCACCTTATATATTTTTAAGGTCGTGATTCCTGCTGTAGCCATCAAATTTGAACCATTATTATTCGTTCACTACTTAGAGTTAAGAAGACATTTTTATATCAAAATGTTGCTTAACATTTTCTTTATTCAATGAATACAATAAAAATAATTTTGGCAATCAAAAATTTTGACTGCGTTTAACAATGAGATTTCCAGATTTTTTTGCAAACTGAAGTAAATTTATTTGTGAGACATCGGTTTTATCATCCGATACCCCTATCAAATAGCTATGGTCGCTTCTTTAGTTATTATGAAATCGCTCGTTGTTATGGAGAAATTCGCTTAAGTGTATGCCCAAACTGGATTTTATCTACTTTTTCCTGGCAAGCGACCACTTTAGCTAGAAAGTAGCTATCGGAACAACTAAAAAACCGTCCAGGGGTACTTTTGTTGAACAGATGTCGCTGTCAAGCAGCAATATGTTCCCAAAAGGAATCTCCACCCTGAGCTGTTAACAGTAGACGGTGTGGGCTTTTCACTATGGCAGTTTCGAACAGCTATGAACTGAAGACAGACGAGGTAGCTACTTGAAGACCGACTGTCAGCCATAAATAGATTGGTTCTAACGGCCCACTTCTAAGAATCGAATTTATAAAGGACATAATTACCCAAACGTCCAGGATCCCGCCAACATCAGCAAGCAGTTGACCAGTATCGTAATGCAACACTTCTGTTTGTTCTTCGGTTGAAAGCCTTTCATACTGAACATGAATCATTGTCAAGTCGGATACGGAATTTATTTTCCCCTGTGCTGCGTACGGTTGAAAGTGTTCTAGTGAAAGCCTAAAAATATGAAAAGTTGCAAAAAAGAGTACTAAAGCCTGCCAGTTATCAGACAGTTATTAACCAGTTACTGGCAAGTTCAGTTATTATTATAATTGCTTTTTAGGAAGGACAAGTATGAAGCATCTAGCCCACCAAAAATCGAATTTTCGATGCATGGGCATAAAAATCGGGAAACAGGCAAAGATAACGCCACAATGTCCAGATAAAGTGGAAGAGTAAACTAAACTTTAGCAATATTTGAACACTATTTGCTTCAATTCGGCTTTTCGTTTGTTTTAAGTTTTGGGGAAATGTTAAGGGTTCAGTTAAAGAATGTTCCCCAAATTTGAAGGCAGATGCAAGGACAGGGAAAATGTAAATCAAGATAGCTATAAGAACCTATCACGAATCGACGCCCCTGTTAATGTATATACTTAACCGTTATAACTTCTAAAGCAACTTCAATTAGTTCAAATGTGTGCCGTTTGCAAGCAGCATCGCCTCTTGCTTTTACTACCTGCGCTGTTCACCGGGCTTGGTCAGAACGATCGCCTAAGCATAGGCCCGCCTAACTGCTGGCATGTGAGAACTTGCAAGCCATCAAAATTTAGCAGTATCGAGGACATACTAGTTTTCTGGCTACTGCACACTTACCCCGAAATCGATGCTGTAACTTCGTCTTCATAACTATCGCATCGCAAAGGGCACAAGGGATGGCAACCTTGGGACAATTTCATTTTGATAGTCTGGTTCATCTTCAGGTAAGGAAATGCAAGGCATTCTATTCCGGTTAAAATGGAACATACCTTACCCGGCCCCTTATTCACATTCTTTCTTGAAGCATTCACAAGAATAAACGAGTAACAATCAGTGCAGTTCCGGCCTTGTGTTGTCTCCCATTTCGAGACCGACTCAAACCCACACTGTATCATGCACTCTCTATATCCAATCGGGCGGTCTTTGCTGCAAGGCTTTCTTCTCATATTCAGCCGTTTGTAGTGAACACTTTTCAAGGAAAGAAAGTTGTAACGATTGTGTAGAATATGAAGAGGCTGACCAACATTGCCAGCTTTATTCAAAAGCCATATTATGAATCCTTCATTGTGCGGCATCAGTCCTTCATAAAGGAGCGGATGCGGCTGCTTGAGAAGAATGCGCATACCTTAAATCAGAAACGAATTAAAGTTAAATTAATGAATAACGTAACGTTAATTACAGTTAAGCCAACATTAAGTTATCGCAATATAAGTGTAAATTGGCAATAAACTATAAATACATAAGCATAATATAACATAAAACAGTAAACTACAAATTAACATTAACTTAAAATTAATTTAACATTCACATTAATATTAGCAATAGACTCTAAATATATTACATAAATTAATTTTAAACGGTAAAGATGCAAAGGATGCTATGCAACAGTTTATCCTATAGTATATGAAATATTCGATCTCATTGAATTTTGATGGGCAGCATGGATTTTAAGGCGATTTTGATGAATTAAAGGAGCCCTCACTGTATAGAGTGATATAACCGGCGTTTGGGCAGAAGTTTTACATAGGACTGCTGAATATCTGCTAATTTCACTCATCTCATATGACGATTCGCAAGAGAAATTTTAAAAAACCATAACAATGTTTTTATATTCAGTAAAAAGGGACGTGCTGAGTTACCAGTTGGATATATAAATGGATATATCTCTGAATAATAATAGTAAAATTAAAAGTATAAATATAAATAATGAATGAGTAATAGTCAAATTCGACGTCTCTAAACGGAAGCACCATCTTAAACAGATACCTGCAGAATTAGACACCATTGTCTGGGTTGTGCCGCGAATCACAGGGCACATCCCAGAAGCAGTCATGTATGCACTGGAATTATGGCAGCAATCGATAGGTCCAATACGTTGTTTAGTGTCAGTCGCACATGCCACCACCAAATCTTCGCACCGAAATCTGGACCTTTTAAACACGTCGTACAGAGATCGGTTTGATGGCTGCAGCGCAGCGTCTAATTTAACTCCTGTGTTGTAAACGTTAAAAGCTACACTAGAAAGATAACGTTTAATGTCCATGTATTCAAAGAAATACATTGATGTGGCACTCGCTGCTGTAACCTGCTGAAGAGATGTGAAATCTGATTCTGTGCTGATATTTAGCCATTCTTTGGCGACGTCTTTCATTCTGGTAACATTGTATCTAAAACAACTTAGCACAGGAATAATACAATCAATAAATTGAAATATCATCAAATATCGTACTTTGATTCAAACAGCATTTAAATTGTGCAAATGCAGCATCCAAATTACCATTCGAACGTTTACTTAATTTTGGGACAGTATATCAAAGCTGACAGTTTTGGATTTACTAAATATTTTGTATTGAACCTCGACTGAGTTCAGAAGTCCTTGACCTAAGTAAAAACTGTCGACAATTTTGCTAAATTTGTTATGGCAAATCCCAGTTTGGGTACTGTACCCGTTTGTACCTTAAAAGCATGACTTTAGTACCTTTGATAGGGACAGATCAAGATATCCGGAATTTTCAGATGGTCATGTTTCTTAGTGACTAAGTTGACCCTAAAGTCTTCATTTAAGTAGGATCTAAGAATACTTTGGCATGAGCCGAGTGCAAACGCCAGACTGACTATCAATAACAACAGCCAAAGAAAAACTGTTCTTCCTTTTTTTGCAAAAATAATGTCAAGTCCATCGATAGTGGAGCGTTGAGAAATCAGTTGGCGTAATGTTGTTAGATCAGTCTTATTCTGGGCGTTGGTATCATTCATCTATATAAAATCAATCTAGTCTATAAAGTACAGGATTGAGCACAGCTCCAACTTGAACTCGCAACACAAGGCAGGAACAAGTTAAAACAAGAAAAGCGTTCCACACCGTTAAGTGCCCGAAAAAATCCACCACCTAGCAGAACAAGTCACTGTGTACTGTCTTCAGCGCACTGCACTGCAAGTGGAGCGAAATACCGAAACATTTGTACTCATTTTCCTCAAATATTGGTTCCAATAACTTTAAACACTATTCTGAAATCAGTTTTTCCATCAAACTCTTCATAGACCGGAGCTTAATGTGTACGTTTATACTGAGCAAATGAGAGGTTGTTTTGAAAAATGGATTTCAGCTTCGTCCTCAGCTTCTCCGAAAACTTCTATAAGAGACATACAACCAACTATCCAGAAGTAATGGCTCTTACCTAATTAAACTGAAGTCTGCTTTATCCAGTTTGCTTAATCAAGCAGCAAACAACTAAGTCAGTATAGATCAGATTTAGGCCGATTCCTGTCTGATACAAAACTGACAGTTTTAAAGACTGCAGATCAGCTAAAAGGCCGGTTCATGCTCCAACGGAGCAACAGAACAACGGACAACGGAGAAACAGTTGAAAAAGTAGAGTATCACTGGTTCATGCTTACGTAAGCTGTGAACGGACCAACGGAGATACGGACAAACGGATAAGTAAAGAACGGGAAAACTGAGAAAAAAATCAAGTTAAATTTTGTTTAACTCAAATTTGTTCTGTGTTAAATTTTTAAGTCTTTGTTCAATCTTTCGCATACTGAACAGCAGCTTCCTGACTTTATTGTCAAAAATTTTGCAAAAAGATTTAGTTGTGGGGAAAATAATATACTTTTAAATAATTAACAATATTTTCGTCCGTTTCTCCGTTCCTTTCTTCGCTTCTCCATTTCTCAGTTTCCCGTCGTCTTCCGAAGCCCTCAGCCAATCAGAGGTGCGGACTGCGTAAACAACAGATAATTGATTCTTCACTTGTCTGTTGCTCCGTTCGTGCATGAACCGGGGAAATGGCTAAAAGTCTGGTGTCTTTCGGATAGTGAAGTTTGAAGCACTTAAGGTGGTGATTCCTCTTGGGCACATATTGTTGGTTAACGGTTCAAATAAAGATGAAATTTGATGAAACGTTTGAAAATAAGTTCTTTTAGGATTCTAACATCCTCTGCGCAATTCCGCTTCGAAAATTCGTCGTCTCCGTTTAGGGTGGTTTTTGCCGATGTTTTACAGTTAAACAGTTGCTGCACAGCTTTTTTGCTTTTTGAAGCACCTTTCGTTTTGCTGAAATCAAATAATCCGCCATTTCTTGAGCTACGCAGCCCGTACAATTAAACTACGGGTGCCAAACTGAAGGTCTCGTCGAGGCCGATTATTCATAACATTATAATATTCTAAGTGCTATCCCGCACGCTGCTATCATAAAAATGTAGCTTTTGCAAAAAACATGACCAAATTTTTTCCAGCGATTGTGGAGCGTTTACTATGCAATCTAGAGAGTTGCCACTTACTAGACGTGTTTTACACAAAAGTTTTAGTTGCCTCTATTGCTGCTTTCTAGCTAATGTGTTCGCTTGCAAAAGTTGGGTAAAGGAGGCAAAGTCCAGGTTGCGCATACATTTTAGTTATTTTCTTTATAACGAAGAGCAGATTCATCATTAATTCGAAAATTTTTTGGACCCGGGTACCCGGTACTACCCGAAGCCTTGTCGGGTAATTGCGACACTACCCGGGTACCCGGGTACTCGGGTACCCGAGCACTTTCGGGTACCCGAGAAAGTTTTAACCAAACTTTCGGATTTGGGAAATTTAAAATTTAACTGTTTTCAGGGGTCTTTATTTATATTGTGCTTGGATTGGATAGATTTCATTTTTAAGGTATTTTAAAGGAGTTGAAAAGACTTAAAAATGGATTATAGTGACTTTCAAGTTTCAATTAATTGTCAGGGTATCGGAAGCTGAAGCTGATGCAGACGACTTTGGTTTTTATTTTATACCCCCTCTTAGTTCAGCAATTTTAACCCGTACCCGTACATAACTTCCGTAACCTTTAAATGTAAACAAATTTTAGAAAGCTTTTAGCAAGAGTGCATAATTGCACTGTATATAAGAAGAAGAGTAAGCCACTAGAGGGCTCCTCTTTTTGGCATTGCGTAACGGTGCTCCGACCACAATACGCGAATGTTCCCCCGTTTGGTGGGGGGGGGGGTAGCTCTCTTCGACAAAGCATACCCCCCTCCGTTTGGTGGGGGAGGGGTAGCAGAAAAGAGGCCCCCGTTTGGTGGGGGGGGGGCGGGCAGCAGAAAAGAGGCCCCCGTTTGGTGGGGGGGTAGCCAACAGCCAATCAGATTGCAGAGACCCCCTCCCTGTTTGGTGGGGGGTAGAGCGGAGGATTACGGTAGTTTTTGTTCCATTTGAAAATGGGTCCCCGTTTGGTGGGGGGGGGGGGGTACGGGGTACCCCCCCCCCAAACGGGGACCCCTTTTGCATACCCCCCCCACCAAACGGGGAGGGGGTATGCTTGTCGACCCCCCCACCAAACGGGGGAACATTCGCGTATTGTGGGCGGAGCACCGTTACGCAATGCCAAGAAGAGAAGCCCTCTAGTGACTTAAGCCCGGTTCACACTGCAATAGGTTTAAGGTTTAAGGTTTTAGGTTTAAGGTTTAAGGTTTAGGGTATAAGGTTTAAGGTTTAAGGTTTAAGCAAGGTTTAAGGAATGTCTGAATATCACGTGGTTTCTTATATCAAACAGTGTGCATTCAAATATTCATGGATTTTAAAATTTTTTAGTTATGTGCATACGTAAGGAATTCTACAATATATATAACAAAAATTATTAACTAAACCTTCTATATATAATACGTAGGAAGCTTAAACCTAAACACAAAGTTAAAATATTTTTAACTCGGCTTTCTTAAACCTTAAACCTTAAACCTAAAACCTTAAACCTTAAACCTTTCAATGTGAACGCTTCAGCACAATTAAACATGTTTAACCTTAAACCTTAAACCTTAAACCATAAACCTTAAACCTTAAACCTTGTGCAGTGTGAACCGGGGTTTACTCTTCTTCTCATATATAGTGCAATTATGCACTCTTGCTTTTAGAATATAAAGCGTAAATCACATAGCAAAGTTTGCTATCTTCAACTACTTGTCTCTGAAAATTGGAACAGCACAAAACACAGGAAACAAGCAAAAGCTGCACAAAGTACTAAGTTTTACGTAGTTCTGGAGCAAAACTTTAATTTTTTAATGAAACCACATAAAATAAAATGTTTTGGATTAAAAACCAATTTCTTGTGATGGATTCATTTAGTGTTGTTACGATCCCACTTTATCCGAACAATGTTTTAGGAACCATCCCCCTTTTTGCAACTTGGATCAATTTTTTAATGGATGGATGGATGGGATGGATGGACTTGGATAAAATAAATTTTCTCAGTCACTAAAGGTGTGCGCATGCCAAAGAAATGTCGTAACTGAAAACACTCAAACGTTTTATGTATATATATGTGTTACCCTATGTACTTCAACTAACTAGGTACATATGGCGTATATACCTATCTATTTCTCTTAACCTAATCTATTTATTTCAATTATTCTCCTCTTCAAAAATATTCTTCTCTAATTTCACAACAAATTATCCCCCCAGACGCCATCTGTACTTCATTTCAAGACTAAGCCCTTATTTTGTCTGGAACTTTGTTAATCCTTGCTTTATGTAAAAGCTTTATTGTGTAAGCTATGGCCTACGGTAGTAGGCGGGACTATACTTGACTATTTAAGCTCAACTACCGTTGTGTCGTCAGTCAGTGTATTGTGGGTTGTTTAGTAAACGAGTGGTTTGTCTCCTCGTTGAAGTAGTGTTACCGTCTAGTATACGCTAGACGAGATATTCCCTACGAACATATTCGTAGGAGGTCCTGAACCAAACGTTCAGAGTTCCCTGAACTATAGTTCAGAAGTACTTCCTTACCTATAGTAAGGTAAATACTTACGTGTATACGTGTATACCCTACTACGGTCGGTGGACGGATAGAATACTCACAAAGTTAAAACTGACTGCGTATACAGTAGAACTAGCTATATTACTAGCTACTACTTAAACAGCTATCTTGCGCTGTTACATTTTTGGAGGTTCCACCGAGATCCATTGTCGCTTTGCGAGGTATACACCCGAAGCTTGAATTGTGGACTCGGCACAACAGCTTAGAGGTTCGGACAGCAGTACGATACAAGCTACTGGATCTAAGCAAGTATCCGAAGTGTTAGGTAAAACTCTTAAGGAGGAACCCTCTGACACAGCTGTACTTTGTATAAGCGGTAACAGAAAGGAGGTTCGTTCTACCCAGACTGAACCTAGTGTGTCCGCCACTGAGCGAAGTTTACAGAGTTATACTCAGGCCCAGCAGTTGATTGACGCTGGAAGAAAAAGACACGAAGAGTGGACACGTCGCGTTCAAGCAATTATCAAAACGGAACCTATAGATTCCGACAGTTCTGATCTGAATTTTTCTGGGTTTTCCCAAAGGGACGTCGACGATACAGCGGATCTAATCTCAGCACTATATCCAGACATTGCTCACTGTGATCCGACAATGGCTGTACCTGATTTTTCAGGCCTGCAATCAGCTCTGCAGAACCTACCTTCCCACTTTAAGCAAGCCATACAGGGCATGCATGGTGTTACTAGCCTATTGGGGTTAAGATATTCGGGCCAGGCCCAAGAGAGCTGGAAGGACTTCATTGATTCCTTCGAAATAATCAGTACAGCAAATGGCTGGACTGTGGACGAGAAAGCTCGTATGCTACCGGTTTGCTTGCAAGATCAGGCAAGGGATATTTACGCCACGTTAGACTTCTCTACTAAGTCGAATTATACCGCTTTGACCAAGGCACTTAAGGAATCCTTGGAACCTGCTGAAATGACAAGGTTTCGAAGTGCGCAGTTGCACAAAAGAACTCAACAACTGCAAGAACGAGTAGCAGACTTTGCTGCCAGTATTAAAAAGCTTGTTAAAGGAGCTTACCCAAACTTCGACCAGAGTCATCAGGACAAACTGATGATGGAATTCTTCATCGCAGGACTGTTACCGCACTACGGCAGGTTGGTCATGTCCAAAGAACCTTCCAACTTTGAGGAAGCATTGAAATATGCTAAGTTGGTTGAAGCTGGAGAGTACTTAACAGCAGGACTAGGACCTGCTGGCACGCCAACTGCTGCAACAAAAGCTCAGACGCTTTACACAAGCGCAGACACAGAACTGACTGAGCTTAAAAAGTCAATGAAATCACTACAAGAACAGTTTCAGAAATTCTCCCTTGATCAGCAGAGGCAGAATGGATATATGCAGGGAGTACTAGCCAACAACCATAACAAGTTTACGTCACGCCCAGACGGGAGAAATGATCAGCGTCCTTCAGGACGTCAATGGACTACGGACAGCAGAGTAATCTGCAACTATTGCAAGAAACCTGGACACTACGTCATAAACTGTCACAAACGTCAGGCGGATAGGGGGACCAACGTCCCACGTAACCATCCTATATCCGGACAAAGGAGTCATAATTATGCCCAGCGTGGAACTACCAACCCTAGAGGCAATAATGCTCACCATGACAGTAATTATAGTCGTACCAATACAGCTTATGCAGTCACGACTAGCGAGAGTGAGATTCCACCCGATACTCCAGAACCTTTGCCGGAAATAGCCGAGCTCAGAGAGACAATCAGAATGATATCGGAACAGAACGATCAGCTTGTACAACAGCAGTACCCTAATTTTGTGGGTAGCATTACTGTAGCTAACCATCCTAAGCATATCAACCAGGAATGCCAAACGCAGCCGAACCGCAAGAGGAGAGCAACAAACTCCAAACGAACGATTGCTAAAAGTATCGCCACAGTGGTGGCTACGCAAAAGCCAGAACAACCTGAAAGACGCGACACATCTATGTCTTCAAGCTTCCGACTCTGGCTTCTCCTTATGCTAACTGGTTGCTGCTTTCTACCGACAGCTTCTGTGAAGAGCGTTGCGGAATTGGCAAGTGGTCCCATGATCTGCCAAACGGAACAAGGCCGCGCGTTGTGGCAGTTACCTGGTCGCTTGTATTGTAACCCTAACGTACCGTCTGCTGAGACACGTATACACAAGACTCAGCTCAAGCTATACAAGCGAAACTACGTAAAGTACAAGTCAAAAGCCTGGAAATGCGCCATAGTGAAACAAACGGTGAAAACATTCACATATTTCTTCGCTAACTACCACTTAAAGGAGGAAGAAAAGCACGACCTACGTGTAACAGGAGCAGAATGTGAAGCCATGCGGCGCTTCCATCAATGTGATGCTGGACCACTAATCCAAAAGGGAGGTCTATGGCAAACTGACAATAAAGTAAATTTTAAATGGTCAGGTGGTGGCATCGACTGCTGTAGATGGCACAGCTATACAGCAACGAACTGCTTCATGTACGAAGCATATGTCTACAAACGCCATAGCAGCGAAACTATGGAGTCTACCGGAGGTTGGGTAGAACACTGCGACTATCGTACAGGAGGATGTCAGCTCCGTGACGGAAGTTACTTGCTGTGGGAACCTGACAGCAATGAGAAATGCGAGTTCTTGGAATGGCAGACTTTAAATGGCGAAATGTGGGATACAAACTGGTTAGCTGACAGCGACCTCCTAGCTCTCACCTTTCGGACAGGAAAACATACTCTTGACTGTGAAGGAAACAATATTTTCCTTACCGACCAGGGAATTCCGGTTCGTATTATGCCTAACGAGTCCAGAAACCGTAGGGACACGACAACGACGAACCAGACCAACTTCCAAAAATATATTCAGAACACAGAGTCAATTTCTAGCCGTGACCTTAAAGCATGGGCTGCTAACCACGGAATAGTTACGTCGGATGTATTAGCTGCTTCCTTACAGGCCCAAGAGTTCAAAAATCTTAAGAATCTGAACTTTGCCTTTAAACAGGCAATGAACGCTGCTTGCCGATCAATGGCAACCATCATGGAAGTACTAAAAGCTGATATGTTGGCAAACCCTACATTAGCCATGCGCGCTATACTTGGGCGAAATGATATCGTCGCTAGAGCTGGAGGTCACGTTATATCAACATGGCCATGTCAGGAACTAGAAAGTGGACTATACCACTTCGACCCAATGAACCAAACGTGTAGCATGGAAATACCTATTAAATTCCTGCTCAACTCGCAGGAATATACGGCATACATGGACCCAATCACTAATATTGTACATAAAAAGCCCTACCCAGTAGACTGCCGCTTAAACAGAGAAATACCTGTTCAAGTCCATGGTAAAATGTATATGTATCAAAGCGAATCGGGCGACTTAGCTCCGTTAAAGCACATCCCAGAAATAAGGGCATTCTCGTGGAACTCTAGCGAACCTTGGAGTTTTCAACCTACGATTTTTAGTCAGATTGTAATGTACAATTTCTCTGAAATAACTTCAGAGATAGGTTTGAACGAAATCATTGGTGGTTTGCAACACCAACAACGGATTATAGATGCATTGAGCGATAGGACAGCTGGAGACACACCCCAGCAAGCAGCACTAAGCGTGGTCAACGGAATCATGCAAAAGGGATTCTTCGGATTTTTGCACGGATTTGCAGTAAGCCCGTGGCAATTATGGGTCTTTCTAGTGTGTGCGTATGTGACACTAAGCTTTCTAGTTTTACATTGCTGCCCCATTAACATTCGTCGAAGTATTTTCTTCAATTTACCCCAGCACTGGCCGAAATTCAGTGGTTGGGCCAAGACAAGACGAAAAGTAACCACGAGAGCTGTCGTTTTACGACTACGACGGAAGCGACGCAGCAGCCCAAATGGAAGTTCTACTGAAGACTGCGAATTACAAGAACCCCTAAGAACGTCCGTACACAGTGCAGCACCAACTGCACCCACCTTACTACAAGTCTCTACCCTTGGACGGCGTCAACCAACCCCAGTTTCGTTACCCGTTATACCTATCGGGCAAACTAACAACGAAGTAACCAGCCCAGAAATTACTAATCCAAACCTTCTATACTCTCAGGATGACCAGGATATTGACCGACATACCCAAGTAACACCATCACTAACTACATTTACTGGTGATGGACAGACCTGTGATGACAGAGAATACCTGCGGCCAACTCGGTCTTTATACCCTGAGACTGTATCCCAGGTAACAACAGAAGGCAAAACATTCGTGCCTACTATACCAGTATTCGTGAATGGAAAGCCTGTAAAGGCCCTATTGGATACTGGATCTACTATTACCTTAATCGATAAATATGCCTACGATAACCTTGACGAAGTAGGTAAGACTACTTCGATAAAACCCCATTCGATATCAGCGACCAGCATGACTGGGCACGCCCTGAATCTCGCTGGTCAAACCGAGGTAACAATTACGGTCGGAACTAAGCAGTTTAAGCACCATATTTACATTGTACACAACGCCCCACATCAGTGTATAATGGGAGTCGACATACTGCGCCGACTCGGACCGTTCACTATTGACCTAGAATCCGCAACTATCAGTTTCATCAAGGATAAAAATATCGCGGAAAAACCGCTAACTGCTCACGTAACTGTGAGCGAGGATATTATTATTCCCCCACGAACACAGGTTACCTTTGCCTGTAGTGCTGCTAACAATGAGAATGGTGGAATATTTGAACCGAATAAGCGCGTAGAAAGGGCAACAGGACTTTATATTGCAAGAAGTCTTGTTAAAGACGGTAATGTGCTTCCAACAAGAGTTCTGAATACCAGCACTGCCCCTATAAAACTATATAAGAATACCAAGATAGGCATGGTATGTACTATATACCATGATAACCTGCCAGCAGTGACAAGCGACCGTCCCAGCACTACAGCAACTAACGAACCACTAGCAGGCATCGATCTGACAAATAGTAACCTGACCAAACCGGAAAGAAGTAAACTCCTCTCGTTATTACGGCAATTTACGGACGTTTTTGCTAAAGATGACAACGACATCGGGTGTGCTACTGCAGTAAAACACACCATAGATACTGGAAATCATCCTCCAATCTTTCAACGTCCATACCGCACCCCAGTATCACTCAGGTCAACGGTACGTCAAAAACTACAGGACTGGCTGAAACATAAAATTATTGAGCCAAGTTCCTCGCCTTGGGCATCGCCAATTGTATTAGTAGCTAAGAAAGACGGGTCAGTACGAATCTGCGTAGACTTCAGAAAAATCAACGCCGTCACCAAAAGGGATGTATTCCCTTTACCGCGCATTGAGGATTTATTGAATTCACTAGGAAATGCTTCATACTTCAGCACCTTAGACTTACAGTCTGGCTACTATAACGTTCAAATGAGCGAAAAAGACAAGGAGAAAACGGCATTCACCTGCGAAGAAGGGCTGTTCCAATACAACGTAATGCCTTTCGGATTAACTAACGCTCCGGCTACGTTTCAACGTCTGATGAACTTGGTATTGAGTGGCTTACAAATGAAATTCTGTCTATGTTACCTGGATGACATTATAATCTATTCAGATACATTTGACCAACACCTGGAAGACATTGCCAATGTTCTGACTCGCTTACGTGAACATAAACTTAAACTTAAAGCCAAAAAGTGCCAATTCGGTAGACAAAACGTGACCTACCTAGGCCACAGGATTTCAAAAGACGGCTTGTCACCGGAAGATGACAAAGTTCACAAGGTTAGGGACTATCCAGAGCCCAGAAACATCACTGAACTCAGAAGTTTCCTGGGACTGGCGTCGTACTACCGTCGCTTCATCAGAAATTTCGCAAAACTGGCAAGTCCCCTTTACAATCTTCTCAAGAAGGAGACAAATTTCAACTGGACATCTGAATGCGACGACAGCTTCAAAATATTAAAGAACTGTCTAACGACAGCACCCATACTAGCGTTTCCAAATATGCACAAACCATACCTATTACAGACGGACGCAAGCGTACAAGGCCTTGGAGCAGTGTTATCACAACTGGATGCCCACAATAAGGAACATCCAATTGCTTACGCCAGTAGAACACTGACTAAAGCTGAGAAGAATTACCCAGTAATAGAGCTAGAAACATTAGCTATCGTCTTCGGCGTGAAATATTACCGCCATCTCATCTATGGTCAAAAGGTAACTATAATTACAGATCATAGCCCCCTCAAATGGCTCATGACAGTAAAAAGTCCAAGCGGACGCCTAATGAGGTGGATCTTACAACTTCAAGAGTACAACCTGGACATACAATACAAACCAGGCAAGAAACATACCAATGCGGATGCGCTGTCCCGACTACCAACGACGGCAAACTCAGACAGCGCTACTGATTCCTCTCCACACGGACTCAATACGGAGGATCGAGTTTTGCTTCTTAATATAACTGACCGCAAGTCTTTACGAGAAGCTCAGCTGGCGCAATCTGATCTCATGCAGATAATTCACTATCTTGAAAACGGAAACCTGCCCAGCGACCCAACTGATGCATTTCGCGTAGGCGTTGTCAGTTATCGCTACTACATGCACGAAAGGGTCTTGTACCATGAATACGTCAAGGCAGGTCCTCGAACAATTCGACTTTACCAACAAGTAGCAATCCCAACTACTATGAGCTTTGAGGTATTTAAAGCATGTCATGAAGACTGCACTGCGTCGCATCTTGGCTTTGATAAAACCTATCTTACCATTCTTAGCCGATATTGGTGGGACACCATGCGACAGGATGTGAAAACTTGGTGCAAGCAATGTGATGGGTGCTTACGTAAGAAAAGCCCTCCAAAAGCGGCCAAAGCGCCCTTGGTACCCATCCCAGTGGAAGGACCTTGGGATCGTGTAGCTGTTGACATCATTGGACCTCTCCCACAGACTGAAGAAGGCTACAAGTATATACTAGTATTCGTCGAATATCTAACCAAATGGGTAGAAGCTTTCCCCTTGATTGATACAACTGCAGAAACCATAGCAAAATTATTTGTGGAACAAATCGTCTGCAGATATTCATGCCCGAAAGAACTTCTTTCGGATAGAGGACAGAACTTCCTCAGCGACATGATGAAATCTGTCTGCAATTATTTGGGCGTGCACAAAATCAACACAACGTCCTATCACCCTCAGACCGATGGTCTTTGCGAGCGGTTCAACGGCACCCTGATGAAGATGTTAAGTATGTACGTTTCTACTACACAAAAGGACTGGTCTTCCTTTATTAACTTTGCACTATTCGCTTACCGTACATCCGTCCAAGCATCTACTCTTGACACGCCGTTCTTCCTAAACTATGGAAGAGAAGCAAGACTACCTATTGATACCTTGCTCCGCGACAGTATACAAACTTACGCTGAAATAGAAGATTACCGCTATGACCTTGTCACTAACTTGCGCCTAGCATGGGAATCAGCAAAAACAGAAATTAAAGAAGCACAAGCGCGCCAGAAAAAGTCGTATGACACTAAAGCTACCTTGGTAGACTATACAGAGAACCAGTTGGTTATGCTTCACGTTCCCCACGTCGGGCAAGGAAAAACAAAAAAATTAACCCGACCATGGCATGGACCCTATCGTATTGTTAACGTATCCTTACCAACTGTTGACATAATCGCGTGTGGTAATCCTAACAAACCCGCTCAAAAGGTACACGTAAATAGGCTGAAACCCGTAACGGAAGCGACGGCCGTGCCTCTACGCGAATCACGAGCCAAAGAACCAAATCAGGCTCAGACAGTACAAAATGAGTCCTATGACCACAAGGGTCATTCCTACAATTTACGCCCTCGTACAAAATAAACTAACAAGCACCATATATACGTATGCACCTGTACACCTGTATTATCAATCACTTGGCGTGACTACGTATGTATATATCTACGTGTACATTATATACCTTCTGACGTTATCTTCGTGCGTATGTTTATGTTACTATACCTGTATATGCGTATATATCAATATACTATATATGCAACGTGGCAGTAATCCTTATACGTATACTATTGCATCCGCATCTACAAACTTATCTACATATATATATACTCCCACTGAATTACTGCCAATTACAGTTATGTACGCCAGCACACGAGCGCCTGTATCAACGTCAAACAGTGTATACATAAGCACAATACGTGGTATATATATACATATATATCTATATCTATATGCACCTGTACATTTGGTCACGCTACAAATCCGTCAGCTCAGACTATCTTTCACATTATCACATCGCTAATGAATGGGTTAACAAGGTCCACCTGCGTTTCCTTACTAGTTTCGAGTCTATTTCATGGCTATCCATGCTAATCTCAAATTAAAGGAACCACATACAAGATAATCTGTCTTTCATAATATGTGACCTTTCACAAACTAATCTGAGCTTACAAGAAACAATTAAATATGGATGCTATCAGGCACTAACCATTAAGGTTAAACCACAAAATTTACGACCAAACTCATGGTCCGTTCACATAAATAACCTCATCATAAATCCCGATCTAGACTATAATTATGGTATCAAATGATAAATCTGGCCATATGGCTACTAAAACACCTGAATTAATTCAGCAAAGCTTAGTCACTCGGGTTCTTGAAGCTACCTGGTCACTCGAGTTCTTGC
The DNA here is from genome assembly GCA_030248195.1 of Trissonchulus latispiculum. Taxonomy (NCBI): domain Eukaryota; kingdom Metazoa; phylum Nematoda; class Enoplea; order Enoplida; family Ironidae; genus Trissonchulus; species Trissonchulus latispiculum. Next base: position 35,702 of record JASAND010002470.1, read on the forward strand.
AGCCAGTCTGATCAGTCGCTCTTGCTTCACTCTTAAAACCACATTTCTGTACTCGACTCCTTCACTCGTCGTCTATCTATTGACTGCCTCCTTATGGCTCAAAGGCTCTGCTCAGATAACACGGCACCCCTGTCACCACAGGACGCAGATGTAAGTTACCCTCTTCTTCAGATAGAATATTTGAAATCATTGAAAGCAGACTATGCTTTCAAACTGTTGTTAGCCCATTACGATATTATGGGCACGTCGTGGAATATCGACTACTCCAAATCAGAGGACGTTTGGCTGAAAACATTCTGCATGTGACGAGAATTGTCTCCCATCATACCACTTACTTTCTTTGGTGTGCTTCGAGCACAGACTAAAAAGCTTCGACAAGATTTAAAACAGTTCTACTCTATGAGCGACAAGTTTGCAGATGCCTACCGACCAGTAGACCTGGTATATAGCAGCAAAAATTTGTATGAACAGATGCTCACCAACATCTGTGTCACCGATTTGCACGCTACCGTGCCTCCTCTATTTAGCATCTCCCATCCTCTGGAATTTGCAGAGCAAATTCATGAAGTGACCCGCTGGAACGTGCGTTACTACGACTACGTAGATTTGTGGGAGTTAGAAGCTCCTCTCGGCGTTCGTGTAGCTGCACGAAATGTGAAATTGGCAGCGTACACGCTTTTCAGTGCCCGCTTTGCGCAGGACACACTGTCCTCACATTTCATTTCGTTCTACCAGGCGCTGAAAACTGCCGACATGCTGTCATTCCAGAGCACAATGACAGCACTTGTACGCATAATTTTTGCGAAATCTATCGCCGAGCGTAGTTTTATGCAGATTACACCCTGCTATGTTGACGATCCGTCGACCAGTGACAGTGAGGAGGACTAAGTTACACAATTTAACACTCACTGCTTCAGTGTAGAATACACTAAATTCTTACTGTGCATGTACATATGCAAACTTGGAACAAAACTAAAAATTAACTGGAAAATGTAAAAGAATGCACGCTTACCATTATAAACAATGGCATTTGCCATAAGCAATACACGTCTCAAATAGCCTGGGAATAACATTGTACTGAACACGGTGAAGGGGAATAGTAAGTATCAGATGCAATCATACATCTGAAAAATTTCTATCAGAGTTACAATGTCACAGTTACCAGTACTGAATCTGTTTAGTATGCAGCCCTACAGTATATATATACCTGCCTTTTCACATGTCATATTACGGCCAACAGAACTATATATTCATGTATACTACATAACATATATGTTGTCCTTATTGCACATATGCATATACTCACACTGTCCAGTTCTATTATATACCTCCAACTATATATATCCTCACCCGTGGCGGATCATAAACCAGTTGTGTATTGTTCCATTCTCGAATTGCAAAACTCGTCTTGTATAGCTTAGCTACGCTAATTTCACTTACTGTTACAGATTGCCAGCACCGACGGCGAATCCATCCACATGGATGAGGGGATGCTCGATCTATTTGGAAGTGAATCCGACTCGAATGCTCCGGTTTCACCTGATCCGGAAAATGAAATCAGAGACCCGTCGGAAGACGAAGCTACGAATCAGCAGCCACGGCAACGTCCGCTGGTTTCCCGCAAGGGTAAAACCCCTGCGGTCCCAACCAGACCCCGTACGGGAAAAGATATGGCGGTTGTGGAAGGCTACCGCGCCACCTGGATCGCAGCAGCACAAGACGAGATCATCGGCGAAGGGCGTGATTCGTCATCTCAACCGAGACGTCGCCGCATGGCCAACGTTGTACGTCATCAGAGTGATTCGCTGCCGCAAAACGAGCAGCCGAGCACCTCATCGTATGCGGCTCAACACCAGAATCCTCCACAGGCTCCGCAGCCTCCACCACGACCACCTATGCAGGCGGGCCCGTCCCAGGTCGGTGCAGCCGCGCCGGCGCTCGCACTCAAGGCTACCACCATGATGTTTTGGGATGCTTCGTGTCATGGCTACACGGAGCCGACTGGGCCACTATACGAGATCGCATTGCCTCGTCAGCAAGAGGTCTTCTTCCAGGGAGCACCAGCGATTTCCCGCCCACCTGGATTGCCGCGACACGTGGCCGCTGCATGCCGCAAGGCACGGCGGCACGAGCACTTGCTGCACCGAGCCGCCAAGCTGATCCTGTTTGGTTTAGATCATCCCGCTGGTGGGAAAAGCCGGATCCTCTCTGGTGTGAAAATCCTGGGATCGCTCGTCCATGACCTTCGCCGGGAACAGGAAGTGCATCCGCCGCCCCCTGCTCGCCGTGCTACCCACCAGAGCACCCGTCGCCACCGCCGCTCATTCCGTGGTCGCCGTTAAGAAAAGTGGACTTTTCTTGCCCCGCCAGGGGAGAAATGTCGTAACTGAAAACACTCAAACGTTTTATGTATATATGTGTTACCCTATGTACTTCAACTAACTAGGTACATATGGCGTATATACCTATCTATTTCTCTTAACCTAATCTATCTATTTCAATTATTCTCCTCTTCAAAAATATTCTTCTCTAATTTCACAACAAATTATCCCCCCAGACGCCATCTGTACTTCATTTCAAGACTAAGCCCTTATTTTGTCTGGAACTTTGTTAATCCTTGCTTTATGTAAAAGCTTTATTGTGTAAGCTATGGCCTACGGTAGTAGGCGGGACTATACTTGACTATTTAAGCTCAACTACCGTTGTGTCGTCAGTCAGTGTATTGTGGGTTGATTAGTAAACGAGTGGTTTGTCTCCTCGTTCAAGTAGTGTTACCGTCTAGTATACGCTAGACGAGATATTCCCTACGAACATATTTGTAGGAGGTCCTGAACCAAACGTTCAGAGTTCTCTGAACTATAGTTCAGAAGTACTTCCTTACCTATAGTAAGGTAAATACTTACGTATATACGTGTATACCCTACTACGGTCGGTGGACGGATAGAATACTCACAAAGTTAAAACTGACTGCGTATACAGTAGAACTAGCTATATTACTAGCTACTACTTAAACAGCTATCTTGCGCTGTTACATGTTTGTAAGAGTGAAAACTTTAAATGTTCTCAGTACCAATTTTTCCATATTTTCCAAAAATTTTCTCAGTTTCTGGGGGGCTCCGCCCCCAGACCCTTTTCCACTATGTCATCGAATGCCAACGCTTTGTAATGTGTCGGTACTTGTTGAGTTATTAGTTGAGTTATCTACCTGTATCGATACATAACAGGTCAAAGCCCATTATTAATAAAATTTGTAGCCGTAACCGAATATCCAAATTTTTGGGATCCTGTAATGTAATGAGGTTCACACAATTGCATTAGCACAGTTTTTAAAGTCTAAATTTTGTTCTTGACTGGATTTTCAAAACATTTTCAGCCACTGGGGATTAATCCCTTAATTACCAAAAGTCAACCAAATAGGGTTAATCAATCGTATTCGTAACCAACGTTAATATCTCACTGTTTTTGCCTTTGATTAACACTGCACTACGCATCGCATGCACGCTCTTTGTTTATTTGATACTGACTTCTCAAAATGAAAACAACTCAAAATTCTATAATTTACAAATGTAATTTACACAAAAAATGCATTAGGTATTTTAGTTAAATGTATCTGATGACAAATTAATCTTTTTAATCATTTGCATTACAGATTTTTCCGTAATCTCAAAAAATTTTCTCAACTTCTGGGGGGCGGAGCCCCCCAGACCCCCCGTCGTGTGTATAGGGCATATTTCACATATTTTGTAATCGTGCATTACTGTTCAGTAGCATCACCGTTGCCCCCCAGACCCCCCGTCGTGTGTATAGGGCATATTTCACATATTTTGTAATCGTGCATTACTGTTCAGTAGCATCACCGTTCTAAGTACTTTTTAATACGATTAAATTATGTTTCACTAAAGAAATAATCGACGCTTTTATAAGGAATACAATTTTCGCATATAAAACACGCTAAAACAATAATTTTACCTGGACGCAGAATTTCTTAACGAGACGCAACTTAAAATTAGCTGGACGCAAGGTTGACGCAAATCCGAAAACCAAAAAACCTTGTATGTGAGTCGAGTAAAGGACGATCACATATAAAAGAAACATGGTTTAGTTGCGAAAGCTGCTTCATCTTAGTCAGCCTTTATATAGCCAACTGCAGGGCAGGTTAACTATTTGGTTCCGTTTCACGATCGCATTGAATTTTTGTTTAACCTGTCTGCAATAGCAAGAATATTAACCGACTTGCTTGTTTGCACTGCTTCATTTTTGTTTATAACTTGTCGTTTTGTTAGGATAGGAAATAAAAACAATGTAATGGTTCTTCCTAAGAAAGCACACTTTCATAGTGCCGGGGGCCGTTTGGGGGCCGTCCATTCGGACGGCCCCGGGGGCCGGTTGGGGGCCGGGCCCCCGAGGCTGGCCCCCAAACTAGTGGCCCAGCCCCCAAAATTCGGGGGGCCGGCCCAGCCCCCTTTTTAGAGAATCGAGGACAAGTCTACTATTAACACCATCTAATGGTATTTGGTGCTGTTACTGGCAGTTAAATTAGAGAACAGCAAATTTTATACTAATTAACCTGAAAAATTTTTCTGAGCCAAAAATTTCAACGTTTTAACTAGATATCGGGTACCCGAAGCAGGGCCAGGGTACCCGACTACCCGTGCCCATGCCAAGTACATAGCCAAGTACCCTGCTAATATAATACATAGCGTATGACTCATATTATGCACATTTTTAAGGCGGTTTAGCTTGACTGGTAAAACCTACCTAGTTTACACTACCTAAACGCCCAATGAACACAACACATTTTAATTCTCATAAATTATGCACTTTTATAAACTTCTAAACTCTCAAAATTACAATTAGACAGCAAATAATGTAACAGTACAGTGTAATAATCTTCTAATCAGACAATGAATTAAATGTCTAGGCTAAAACATATTAGTAGATACAAAAATATAATATATTAGAAAAATGTTCCTCGTCAATAATATACCCATAAAGTTGTTTACCCAAAAATACAAAAGACAACCGTACATCACGACACAACAAAAATAATCAACTACTAATCTTAACATCCTACACTTACAGAAGACAACACTGAGCAAAGTTACAATAAACCCACATTGACAGTGACATTCCTTGTTCCGTATTTAGAAAAGAAGATAGAGCAGGCTGGGAGAGTATCACGTGACCTCCAGCTCAGCAGTGGGCAAGAAAGAATTGACCCAATCAAATCACATGGCATGAATACGAGCAGCATGCTCATCCAATTCCTTTTGAACGGCCGCCGGCAAATCACTTCCAACCTGAAAGACAAAAGAAAAAATGCAAAAAAATTGTTAAAAAAACAGAAAGGGGCAACAACAGAACCCAGCCCGTTCTAACTAGCCTGAATCATGCAAATAAAAAGATAATAAGAAAATTCAACTGTTGTAAAAAGCTGTTAAAACAATGGCCTCCAAAGACGGGCCAAAATATCACCAGTGAATATTACCTATGTATATCCAGAGGATTAGGTAGTAACAAAGTAAGTACATCGGCAGGTAAGTATCAATAGGGCACATATGTAATGAAAAAACTTCCAAATTACACTTAGTTTACACTAGTACAAAAATTCTAGAAACTAACTGCAAAAACAGAAAATTTCGCACACCACGGTTTATAACCCCAAACTTTGGACCACCCCAGAACACCTACCCCGCACCCCCTTCCCCGAACTTTATCAAACACCCAATGAAACTTGAATGGAAGGTAACCTACCTGCTCCTTGAAGAATGCCTCAACCTCCTTGAGGTCCTCCTGCCAATAGTCCTTGGGAATTGAAAACAGTTGATCCCAATCCACTGGTTTCTTTAGACCATCCAAATTAATTGTACCTAAAATAAAATTATAACAATGAAAATAGAAAAAAACCAGAATGGACAAAAAAGTTAGACAAATTATAACTGCTTTCAGCATCTACACCTAATATTACCACCTAGGATCCGCCACATGAATATTTTACGCAGGCAGTTTAATACACGTACGCACAGAACTGAAATGGCAGACAGTAACCAAAGGGAGATGGGGGAAGGAGGGAAAATACCCCATTCCCCCGAAATTATGGACACCCTTTAGCACTAGCGTAGCCAGAAAAAATTTTCGGGGGGATGCAAAATTTTTCGGGGTGCCTGGGGGACTGAGCCCCCCGCCCCTGAAGTTGAGAAATATTTCTCTATTTTGTGACCTTCGTGGGAATTTTTACAGAACATTCTTTGAAATTAAAAGTATATACTTAGGGGGGGGGTCCAAATTTTGGTCATTTTTTCGACTTTCTCCGATCTCGCTGATTTTTACATATTTTATGGTCTAAACGGTATATTTTAATGAGTTTTTAAAATTAAAGTTGTAAATCGTACGATTGTTACGTAATTTCACCTCAAAGTTGAGGTCTCATGTGTTAAACATAGGAAACTTAAAAAGTTACACTTTTTTGGAGTAGTGTCAAATAATCTCGAAACTGGGCATTGCTAACCAATCTTGTCTGGTATCATTAGAAAGGCTTGGATAAGGAGTGCGATTTGTTAGAATTAGAATTTTGATTTAGGCTTTTAAAAATTTTTGACCATTTAAAATTTGAAGCCATTTTAAAAGCGGGTCAAATTTTAAATATTCAAAAATTGATTAAAAAATTTTAAAGACCTAAATCAAAATTCTAATTCCAACAAATCACAGTCCTTATCCAGGCCTTTCTAATGATACCAGACAAGGCTGGTTAGCAATGCCCAGTTTTGGATTTTTTGACGCTACTCCAAAAAAGTGAAACTTTTTAAGTTTCCTATGTTTAACACATAAGACCTCAACTTTGAGGTGAAATTACGCAACAACCGTACGACTTACAACAATTTTAAAAACTCATTAAAATATACCGTTTGGACTATAAAATATGTAAAAATCAGCGAGATCGGAAAAAGTCGAAAAAATGACCAAAATTTGGACCCCCCCTTAAGGCCCTTGCTCGTGTTGATGCCCCCAAATGATGTAAAAGCTGGTCAAAGTATACATCAAACAGGGTGTTTGGAGACTCATTTACAAAATACGTATTATGATGCTACGATACACTGTCGAAGGCGCGAAATTTTTTTGAAATTTTACACGTGGCACGGAAAAAATTCCTGGGGGTCCACAATTTCGGGGGGAATTCCCTACATGGCTACGCGCCTGCCCTTTAGCATTGCTTTCGCTGTAAACGTTAAAGGTCTCCATTCATTTTGAAAAATTATTTTATAGCGCCTTAGGAGCAAATTTTTAAACATTTTAAACGTTTCACGCGCAGGCCAAACCTTGCCACACCAAAAATATGAGTGCTTTCAAAACATGCAACATTTCGCGCGGTTTGAACCAACAGTTTGCGCATTATTTGATGCGTGCAAGTAAATGAAAACATTTACAGAGCTATACACAAACATGTACTTCTTTTTCTAGTAGTTCAGGGAAAGCTAGCTTTGTAAACAAGTCTCCTGGCGTCACAAAATTAGAATTTTTAGATTTTAGATTTAGATTTTTTAGAATAGAACATTTTTTCAGTTACCGGAGGCACGAAACTGCTAGTCTCCCTGCAAATTTTGACACGCCCCCACACCCACATTTCGATTTTGAAAAGAAAGGGGTTTTGACTAAAATTTGCTGTTTTGGAGTAATGGAGTATTGATAAAATTTAACCCAAAAGGAGGTGAGGGGTTTTAACCCCCAAAACCCCTCCCCCTGGATACGCCCATCATGCCCACAGACCAAACTTTTTCTGGCCACGTGAGTGCTAGAGTAGACAATACACACAATACAAAATACAAGGACAAGAATTAAAATGCTAATACTCTAAAAAACAGCAAAACGCCCCGTCAAAACTGAATAGGCTACACACGACAGAAAAGTTAGTCTGAGCGAGAGAAGATAGTACGATATACCTTTCTTTGGGATAAGACCAATCGGCGTCTCTTCGGCAATATCCTCTCCCTCAAGACGCCGACAGATCCAGTCCAGCACACGAATATTCTCCCCGAAGCCGGGCCAGAGGAATTTGCCCTCCTTTGTGACACGGAACCAATTGACATGGAAAATTTTTGGAACCTAAACAAAACCTACGGACAAAATATTATGTGAAACGCAAACAGCTAATAAACCGGCAAATATTGCTTAATTACAATCTGTCAATTAATAATTATAGTCCTTAATGAATCTTCAGACCAAACCCGTTTTTCACTGGACGAGTAAAAGAGAGCACACACACACACACACACACACACACACACACACACACACACACACACACACACACACACACACACACACACACACACACGCACGCACACACACACCCCTCTAGGAACAAGCAGCCTGCTCCAACCTGAACGAAAACCGACTTTTAGGCGACACATGAATCACTAACACAATCCTTAACCCCCCACCCTTCCCTTCCTCATCAAAACTAAAGCCGTCCCAAACAAACCTTGTGCGGTGGCTTTTCCAGATCCAACCAATGCTGAAGATAATGGCCAAAGTTGTAGCCCATAAAGGGACGCATAGCCATAGGGTCATGCATAATTTGTTTCCCTAAAAAAACAAGAGATGCCCATAATATCATCAATCATCAGGTATAGAAATTTTGCACATTTAATAGATGACTGTATTATTCTGCAGAATAGGTACAGGACTTATAGTCGCCATTGCTTTCATAAACTAAAGTGTCAATCATTTTTATTTTCAATAGGGCAAATAGTTTTGCTCTCATCAGAATTTTGATATTATTTATTGATAACAATTAAACAACAGTGTATTGAAAACTTGACGACTGGCTAGTTTAATCAATGTTATTTTATTATTATTATTAATCTACACATTTTACATAAAATCAAAATCTACAAATTTTTCTTATGTTCAATGCTAGTACGTAATGTAAGATTACAAGGGGTCCGCCTTTTTTTGGGTGCCCGAGTTGGTTTCCAACCATAGGCCATTTTCAAAAAATTTCCAATTCCGCCGTAGATTTTCCAGTAAAAATGTCTAAATAACTTCAGTCATTTTTGAGAAGGTTTTTTCCATTTCTCCATGCAAAATGTGCCAAAATGCTTGATAAACAATTTTTTGGCATTTCAGAAAAAACACGCCTCCCACCCCCGCCCCCACCCTCATTTTTGAACTAATTAAGACTTATAATTAAGATTAAGATGATCGAGAAATAATTAAAAATTGACCACCGTCTCTAAGAAGCCCCCGCTCCGAAAGATATTTCTAAAAAAAACCTGATTACGACAAAAATGTTGAGAACCAATTAAAAATTGCCCCCTCCCCCCTCCCAAATTCAAAAATGGTTCGCAAAGTAAGGCCTAACCAGTATGTTCAGCAGCAGCTGTAGCTTCAGACTTCAAACAGGCACCAATGAAAACACCATGGGCCCAACTGCGGCTCTCATAGACCAGGGGTACACCTATCAACAATACAATATCTAAATAATTCATTACAATGCAACATACGCAATTATTCATTTCATTAATTGCACATAAACACTACACAATTTATAGGTTATTACCACGACTACATAAACATAATATATTATATGTAATATACTGGGTTTTTTACTGGGGGTGGGTGGGGGCTAGCCCCCCCCCCACTTTTTGTGCCTTCCCCCACTTAGCCTATGGTGCCTAGAAGTCGCCAAATTTTAATGAGTTTTGGTCAAAAATCGTCTATTTTGTGCTAAAAACTTAACTTTTGAGCACTTTTAAGCTTAGTTATAGCAGTATGTGGAAAACAGGCAATTTATAGTTTTAGCATTTTTAGCCCATTTCCCCCCCTCATTTCCCTCCTGCCGGAAATATTTTGGGAGCGGCCGCCCCCCCCCCGCATCTGCCCCCCCCCTTTCTATTAACAGGTCGCTCCAGTAAAATTTACAGGCTTTTTCATGTAAAAACTACAGGTTTGGTATATGAACTTGGATTGTCTAAAAAAGTCGAACAAAACTACAGGTTTCTTTAGTATTTTCTACAGGAAACTCCTGTAATAAAAACTGTTTATTTAGTATTTCTACAGGAAATTCCTGTAATTTTTACCATTCGAGAGGCCGGTAAAAAATACAAAACTTACTTTTGTGGAAAATACAGGAAGCTCCGCTAGTGACTGATCGCACAGGAGCACTTTTGTAGAAAACTACAAGAATTCCTGTAGTTTCTACAGGAGTCTTTTTAAGAGTGTATTATGTCCTCTTGTTATTAACAAGAATTACTATAGTACGACCAAAAAATGTGTGTACAAAATTCGACAGTTTCTAGCAGATTAACCTTTGGAGTAAACCCCAACAATGTATATATTTTTAGAATCCTCAGGAACTCGAGATTTCGAAAATCCGGAAAATTCCGGAATTCCAGGTTTCATTCACGGAAAGTCTAAAATTTTTAGTTTTTCGCCAAATTTTTATCGCAATCAAAATTTTGTTTTCACGATCGAATAGAGCTGGTCCCGCTGCATATTTTTGCTCTTACAAGTTTTTCACGAAAATGCACCCAGTTTCCGGAATTCCGGGTTTTCAAAATTTCCGGATTTTAAAAATTTTCTCCAATACCCACAAGATCTGTATCATTCGAAAGCTCTTATCTAGCTGAACAACTTTTGTAATAGAATGAACTCTTGAAAATACACACATTTCCCGGAATTCGAGAAAACAGGATTTTCCGGATTTTAACAATTTTCTCCAATACCCCACAATATGGGTATCATTCGAAAGCTCTTGATGAGCTGAACAAATTTTGTAATAGAACCAACGTGCAGAAATGAGCCCAGTTCTCGGAATTCGCTAAAACCTTCCAAGCTAGAGTGAAATCCGGAATTCGTGAATTTCGGGAATTTGGTGCATTTTCAGACATTGGTTCTATTACAAGATTTGTTCAGCTCATCAAGAGCTTTCGAATGATACCCATATTGTGGGGTATTGGAGAAAATTTTTAGAATCCGGAAAATCCGGTTTTCTCGAATTCCGAGAAATGTGTGAATTTTCAAGAGTTCATTCTATTACAAAAGTTGTTCAGCTCGATAAGAGCTTTCGAATGATACAGATCTTGTGGGTATTGGAGAAAATTTTTAAAATCCGGAAATTTTGAAAACCCGGAATTCCGGAAACTGGGTGCATTTTCGTGAAAAACTTGTAAGAGCAAAAATATGCAGCGGGACCAGCTCTATTCGATCGTGAAAACAAAATTTTGATTGCGATAAAAATTTGGCGAAAAACTAAAAATTTTAGATTTTCCGTGAATGAAACCCGGAATTCCGGAATTTTCCGGATTTTCGAAATCTCGAGTTCCTGAGGATTCTAAAAATATATACATTGTTGGGGTTTACTCCAAAGGTTAATCTGCTAGAAACTGTCGAAGTTTGTACACACATTTTTTGGTCGTACTATAGTAGGAAATAGCGAATGCTATTGTGTTAACATACAAAAAGGGCAAAAAACCCTCAGCTAATTTCACTTCATTCAATCTTAATTTCAGCTGAATTCAGCTAAAGCTCCAGACCTGTGCATGGGCTCACTCGGTTAGAGCGCCTGCGCCTCAAGCAAACGAACGGTAGATCGAGTCCAGGAGCCAGTTTCATAAAACTTTGTAGAGTCGTCGAATCGAGTAGCTGCTCTACGCTGGAAATAGCTGTGACCTGTGCTCCTAAAACGCGAGTACGTACTGTTGAAAAATATCTGCTGCTAGTTTTCGAGTCGATTTCTCCAGTTAAATTTTACTCGAGAATTTTTCAATGTAAAAAGTATTTTACTGGACAAATTTTTAAAAAATTTAAAAGCTTAATATTTCGACCGTGGAACTATTTTACGTTGTTGTCCTACAAATTGCACCGACCAGAAATTAAACTTCGCTGACTGCTGTTTAGTTTTTAATACCACAGAAATAACATATATACTGCGAGTAAACGGCTACTCGACGACTCGCAGACTAGACAACTTTTTTTATGAAACTGGCCCCTCAGGACAGGAATCCAAAACTTTTCTCTCTCTCTCTTTGTTTAGTTGGTCCTTTACCTTCCGGACGGCGACCGCCAAAAACAAAGGCATCAATGGGTACACCGGCCTGATCCTCCCATTTCGGATGAATGATGGGACATTGGCTGGCCGGTGCCGTGAACCGGGAATTGGGATGCGCTGCCTTTCCTGGCATGCCAATCTTCCACTTTTCACCCAGCCAGTTGATCATCTCTACGTCCTACAACAGAAGAGCGGAGCATAAACGCACGTAAAGATTGATATTATAAGAAATGGAGAACTTAGAAAAAAGCGAGAATCAATTTTACTCGAAACTATTAATATGCAATTTATTGTGACAACGGGTATAGCTAAGCTATTTATACTGGTCGGAACTAATTTTCACCAGAGCTGAATTCTACGGGGGGAAGGGAAGGACGCCCCAAAATTTTACTAAAAATACGCTAAAAAAGTTCGATTCATGCTTCTTATTCACAATTTTATTTGCATCACACCAAGCCAATATACAGATTATTAGCTGTCAATGGGCTTGGAGACAGTAATTTTAAAATGTCCTGTTTAAAGTCAAGTTTAAAAATTAAAATTTTTTTAAAGCACTACCAAAGACTTATCAGATTTAGGGGACTGGAAACATGCATCCCTGATGCCAACCCAAAATGTCAGAAAGCATGGGACTCCTCTCCTAATCCTGGGAAAACCATTGCCCCCCTTACAATCCCCCAAATTTCCTCTTCCGTCAATTTCTTCATTACCTTATCCGGTATTTCGTCCTCCAGACCTTCCCAGAAGTACGAGCCATCGGCCGTCTCAGCCACATTGGTGAAGATGGAATTTTTCTGAAAACTGGCCATAGCCATCGGGTTGGTTTTGTGTGAAGTGCCGGGGGCTACACCGAAAAATCCGGCCTCCGGATTGATACCGCGCAACTGCCCGCTCTCATCAAAACGCATCCAGGCAATATCATCACCTGTAACAGTCAAGAAAAAAAGAAGCCGTGCTCAGGTTGGTTGGACAACCGAAATTCTGGTTCGAGAAAACAGGATCTACCATGTCAACTAAAATGACTGACTGAGATTGGTGAAACCGGAAAATTCAAACGAAATATTCTACGGAAAATTCAAACGAAATATTCTACTATTGATTAAGGAAGACTTTTCGCCATGGCGCCGAAAAACGCAAACATTTTGATGAAAACAGAGCTAGCGATTTCAAGATGCATATAGTTTCGTAAAACGTAAAGCCAGGCAATCGTATGAAGGTTTGGATGCTTCAAGACACAATAACAATGATGTGCTACGCACGGTAGGTTTTAAGGGCTCTAGACCCACCCAATTTGTGATTACATGAGGTGTATGTAGAAATAAAAAAACTTCTACTATTTTTATAGCAAACTTTATAAAGAAATAATGAAAAACGCCTGCCTGCAGTCATTAAGGCAAAGCCTTAGTTCGAAACAGGAGAAAGCCTAGCCCGCGTTTACTTCATTTTCTTGACGTTTATAGCAAACTATGCAAGGCTCGAAAGAATAAAGCAATCAGGCACATTTTTGGGAAAAAGCCCAAATTTTTGAATATTTTTTGCGGTTAAATGTGCAATGTGGGCTTAATGGTAAAGGTTAAACCCCCTTTTTGTGTGAGGGGGGGGCCGCGGCATGAGTAAATACACAAAAAAATTAATCCATCAATCTTTTTTTTTTAATGTATAAATTAATAAATTATTAGTAAGTGGTTAAATAGGTTAAATGAATTTATTTTATTTTTTTTTTTTTTGTGCATTAATTTTTAATTTTATTTCTTTTTTTTTTTCTTTTTCGGGTTGAAAAAAAACGATTAGTTTTATTCCCTTGTTCGCTGTTGCTGTTTTGTTAATTTTTTTTTTTTGTTTGTTCGTGGTCTTTTTTCTGTTTTGCGGGGGGGGTAACGGATGAAGGGGGGGGTTAATTCTTTGTTGTTGGTTGGGGGGAAGGGTACGGGGTGGAGGGAAAATTGGCGGGTAAGTTAATTTTTTTTTTTTTTTGTAAAAAAAAAGAAAATTAATAGGCTGTGTTTTGTTTTCGTTAAAAATTAAGAGAGGGGGAACAAACCAGGGCGGGGGGGGGGGGGGGGGGGGGGGGCGGCGGGGGGGTCCCGTGCGAACTTAAAAAAAAAAGTTAAAGTGTGGGGGGTAGAGAAAGGAGAATAAGAAAAAAAAGTAAAAAGTAATTGTATATAATATGTGTTTTAGTAAACAATTTAAATTTAAAATCCAAAAATGCTCCTTCGTCGCATGTAAAATACATATGAGTACTCTCAGGCAGGTTGTACAAACACGGAAACTAGCCTGTAAAATGCATATGAGTGGCGTTGAGGTTGTAAATTAAGGAAAACAAGTTGCAACGGCTTAACATATGAGCCTGTCCTACAACGAGGCTCATATTGGCGTATATAATAATATAATTTGTCGATATTTGACCTTCATATAAATAGCACGTAAAGCTTTTCATTACAAAATTGTCCTTCACACATCTTGTCGCTAAGACATTATACTGTGCATACGCATTATACGGCATGCCACTCTGCGCTCTGACTCAGAGCCAAGTGGGGAAAGCATTACGTATGTGAGAGTAGTGTGCCATAGTGTTCCGAGAATACAGTAGGTGTACTATAGTGCTTCCGGAAATAGTATATAGGTGCCATGGTGTTTCGGGAAACATCAGCTTGCATGTATATACAGTTCAACTTGAGGTGTCGCAGTTCACTTCGTTCAGTCCATTTCTTTCAGGCCACAATGTTAACATATTATTTCTATTCATTCGTTTTTTCTTTAATATGATGGCCTGATGATCTTTAAGAAGACTGCACTGTGACGCCAATATGAGCCTCGTTGTAGGACAGGCTCATATGTTAAGCCGTTGCAACTTGTTTTCCTTAATTTACAACCTCAACGCCACTCATATGCATTTTACAGGCTAGTTTCCGTGTTTGTACAACCTGCCTGAGAGTACTCATATGTATTTTACATGCGACGAAGGAGCATTTTTGGTTCTTGTTTTCCATTCTTTTACATATGTATGCGCAAAAAAGAACCAACATAATATATTTCCGAACACCATGCGCAAGCAGATACTATTTTGACACTTTTGGAAAATTTCATATTTGACTCAAAATCGCTTATGTCCCCACACCCCACCCCACCACAGCACTCTACAGCCACTTTGAGCATGCAATTTCATTTTTGACCGAAAATCGCCTAAGTGCCCAACCCACCCCACCACAGCACTCTACAGCCACTTTGAGCATGCAATTCTATGACAAAAGTTGCTCTGCTCGCTTAGGGCTTTCATTTGGTACCAAATTTTACCACGTTTGAAAAATTTCATTTTTGACCGAAAATTGCCTAAGTCCCCACCCTACCCCACCACAGCACTCTACAGCCACTTTGAGCATGCAATTCTATGACAAAAGTTGCTCAGCTCACTTAGGGCTTTCATTTGGTACCAAATTTTACCACTTTTGAAAAATTTCATTTTTGACCGAAAATCGCCTAAGTCCCCACCCCACCAAACCACAGCACTCTACAGCCACTTTGAGCATGCAATTCTATGACAAAAGTTGCTCAGCTCACTTAGGGCTTTCATTTGGTACCAAATTTGACCACTTTTGAAAAATTTCATTTTTGACCGAAAATCGCCTAAGTCCCCACCCCACCCCACCACAGCACTCTACAGCCACTTTGAGCATGCAGTTCTATGACAAAAGTTGCTCAGCGCACTTAGGGCTTTCATTTGGTACCAAATTTGACCACTTTTGAAAAATTTTATTTTGGACCACCTGACCCCTTACCGACCTGACCCCTCAGACGGCCAAGTGGAGCCAGCCCAGCAAAATGGGTGCGTTGTACAGCAAAACGGACACCGGAAATGAGCTGGGCGCACCAGAAAACCCATATAGAGAAAGTTTTGAGAGGCCAAGTAGAGCCTAGTATGGACCTCCAGGAAACGGTTGCCGACATGACCCTCCAGACGGCAAAGTGGAACCAGCCCAGCAAGATGGATGAGTCGGACGGCAAAACGGACACCGGCAATAAGCTGGGCGCACCAGAAAACCCCTATAGAGAAAGTTTTGAGAGGCCAAGTAGAGCCTAGTATGGGCCTCCAGGTAGCGGTTGCCGACATGACCCTCCAGACGGCAAAGTGGAACCAGCCCAGCAACTTGGGTCAGTCGGGCAGCAAAAGTAATAGCAGGAATCGATTCTCCGACCGCAAAAACCTTTGTATGCACGATTTGAGCCTTCCAGGTCGCAAAATAAGCGAAAAAACCAAGTTCAAAGTTGGACCCAAAATTCACCAACTTTGGCAGGCCAGTACCCAAAAATTACGCTCACGGCCGGAAAATCATATAGCAATTGAACGACCCTGATATGTGTCCTATTCAGCCATATAGGCAGTATTGCCCCATATATAGCCCAGTCTGACTTATTAAGGTGACATTGAAGCATACTTTTTGGTCATTTTAGCGTTTTGGCCGACTTTGGCCCCCCACCAAAAATTTTTTCCGGCTCTGGGAGGCATAAAAACTAGCCTATCGGCTTATTTTTGTTGCGTACTCCAAGAATATATATGGTTTTCATAGGCAAAAATTTTTCTATCTGTTGTTATTAAAGCTACAAAACCCCCTTACCAAACGTCAAAGCGGAGAACCGGAAAAAAAAAAACATCACTCTCGTAAGCGATTTTTGGCATAACTTTTTAACGGAAAGTGGTACGGGGATGAAACTTCGCACACATACTAAACTCGACACGTACAATTTTTTGCGCACATAATCTGCGCAGGATCTGCGCAGGAATCTGCGCAGCTTCTGCGCAGCCTTGTTTTACACGGTCATTCGACCATTTTCACTCATATTATAGGGGTCGCTACCGCGACCCCTATGATAATTTGACTGATTGAGTTGAAAGTTGGTAGGGGCAGGTTTTCGGACTGCTGATTTCAAAAATTCAAAAAATTTTTAAATTTTTAAAAAACTTTGCTGAAAACGTGCTTACACGGGTTTTCTGGAGCGCTAATCACGAATCTGAAAACAGTTTTTCGATTCAGCTTTTCGTTAGCTTAATATAAGCTAAAGTTTTAAGCTTAAGATGTAAGCTTAGCCTGAGCTAACGAAAAGCTGAATCGAAAAGCCGATTTCGGATTCGTGATCAGCGCCCCAGAAAACCCCTGTAAGCAAGTTTTCAGCTAAATTTTTTTCAAAAGATTTTTAGGTCCCCCTTGGCCCCCCCTTAGCAAACTAAAATTTTAAAATTTTTAGATATTTTTAGAAATTTTTTAAAAATTTTAAAATTTTTGCATTTTTGAAATCAGCATGTCCGAAAACCCATCCCTACCAAATTTCAACTCAATCAGTCAAATTGTGCTTTTTCGGTACTTCTTCGGAGCTGTGGGTTGGAGGATAATGGGGAAGACCCATGAAAATGTACTAGTGGGGGAAGGGGGCCTCCCCACTTTTTCGCATGCAGTAAACCCAATATATATACCAGATAACAAACTAGCTACTTAGCTACAGTAGAAATCCTTCAAAATAACAAATAACATATAAAAACTTTCAATTCAAGGAAATTATATAACCATATATATACGTAGAAACACATCCCCCCCCAGCCCCAACCCATGCAACGTCTCTAGAAAATTACAAACGACAGCCCACTATGGGCAAATCATGATTTTACACATTATATGCCCCCCTATTCACACCGTCATACGTCATACATGGTTCCCCAGACAAGTTGGGGCTGGGGGGGGGGGAATGTGTTTCAAGTTTCAAAACAAACACCAAAACAAATTCCCAGTTCCTTATTTACCGGATACGACACACGGATGTCGCATGACAAGAAATTTTCTCGTGAACACAACAAAAAGTCCCAGTTTTCTTCCTACGTAGTATGTTCATACACGTTTTGCTCTTATCAAGTCCGTACGTTCCTATCATTTGGAAAAAATAACCAAGAAGTAGAATAGGGATGCCTGTTAGTGTTTTTTCTTGCCCGGAGCTGAAAATTTTTTATCAGATATATACTAAAAGTTCCTGATTTATGCTCTGCAGCAGGGGCGGGACAAAAATTCCAGTTTGAGAAAAACAAAATTAAATTTTGTTTTTCTTTAAAACTGGAAACGATTTTACGTATATATACACGTTTTCTACATATAACGTATATATGTGTCAAAATACATGAATTTTGAAAATACAAAAAGTAGGTAGTATATATGTGCTATATATACGTAAGTTTTACAGCTATAATGATGGCACATACGTACGTATACTTAATTGTTGCTTATCACTAGACACTATCCAAACTAACAAAATAAGCCGTTTTGTAAAATATGCATATATAATACATATAATAGTGTCCCCCACAACAAAACTAAGGCTAAACAAAGGTGTATATATATATATATATATATATATATATAAATATATATATACGTATATATCTCTAAAGACTGCTGCACAATTTTAACCGGACTTATTATACCGGTTTCAAAAGGACAGAGCTTATCAAACAAACAGGCTAAGCACACTGCACAGCTAAAGCTATAGCTAAGTTTTGTGCAAGAAAAAAAGTCAATATTTCCCGGTCCAAGCAAACAAAGCATCCGCTACATGTACGTATAATGCAAACGTCATAAAATTTAGAACAATACCGCCTTGACAAATACATCTACCTATGCCAGGGCTCAAAAGAGGCAAGGTTGGTTATATGGAAAAGCCACACAAAATGGGGGCAATGTTATCTGGGATACGTCATCGTCTAAGTATAATTTTTGAAATGTCAAATGTTGCAAAACCGGTATATATCTAAGCATTCCGGAGAAACTCCGTTTCGTGGGAAATTTCTAAAAAATCATCATTAGCAGCTGCGTGCAGCTTTAGTAAACCTAGTGGAAGAATCATCACAGCCAAAGCAGCGCTTTATATACGCATATAAATGTACATACATGCCTACTTGCTGGGATGTTTCCTGAATTTGTGCTTTCAAAACAAAAAAACAACCGGAAAATTTCTGGTAACTTAAAATGCAATGAGAGGGAAAACCAGTCGTATATACGTACGCATTCATTTCTACACGAAATCTAAGTTTCCAGATTTTTGCATAAACGTACGTACGTATAGCACCAGTATACACATAGGCATACACTGACTGCTGATTTAAAGTTATATATACATATATCATAATATATAAACCAGTTTAAAGTTAAAAAAACCATGCAGTAAAAGGGGGCCGCGTCTAGACCACCTTCGAAACAGCATTTGTGATAGATAAATCGTAAATGCAAAACTTGTTGCAGCTGCTGCAAGTAAACATCACGAGTTATTATTACGATCTAACGACTATTACCTAAGGTTGTTTACAGGAACGCAGCATGCATATTATGACAATCACAGCACAATACATTTTGTTAATATCTACCCATAATCACTAAGTACGTAGGTAAGCTTTAGTGCAATTAATATTAATTAATATTAACAAACGAAGCAAAAGTAAATTAATTCAGAAAAAATACGTATTGGTTACACGGAATTCTCAAAATACAGGCTACAATCTATCAACCAATCGCTATCAAAAGAGGGAAATATGTACATAATTCAGCAAAAAAATACGTACTGGTTAATACGCTGTCACAGGCTTAGATTCTAAAAGCACAGGACTGAATCCTTTCAATCAAATGAATCAATCAATCGCTAATAAAACAGGGAAACATAGAATTCAGCAAAAAATACGTACGTATATATACACTGGTTACACACAATTCTCAAATTCTCAAAACCCAAAACAAAATCAATCCCAGAAATCCAAACAATTTTCATAAACCTACGCAGCACAGGACGCGGCAGCCCAACCGAATGGACGCAGCGGACAAAATCCTTATCGCCCAGCGCATCAAAGACATCATAGCTGACACGGGTCATCAGATGCATACAAAGCACTACATAGTTGCTATCAGTCACTTCGATCCCAATCTTGGACAGCGGGCTTCCGATCGGGCCCATACTGAACGGGATGACGTACATCATACGACCTGTAGAAAGGAGAAAAGAAGAAACTGTAAAGACATAATAACCAGTATAATTAATTTATACTGAATACAAACAGTAAACTGGGCATTTTTAGTGGGGGGGGGGGGGCGCCCCCCTCCACTTTTCGGGTTCCCCCATCCACTCGACCGCACCCACACTTTTTTGGGTTCCCCCCCCCCACTCACTATAAGGAGCCCAGAAAATGCCAAATTTTAACGATTTTTGGTCAAAATTTTCAAAACTTTTCCGACCTCGCCGGAATTTTTTGGTCAAAAATCGTCTATTTTGGTACTCAAACTTAATTTTTGAGCACTTTTAACCATAGTTATATATAGCAGTATATGCAGAAAACAGGCTATTTTTACTGCATTTTTGCCAATTTTAGCCCACTTTGGGTTCCCCCCACTTTTTTCGCCTAGAAAAAGCCCAGATAAACAAATGCAGAAGAACGCTTTTAAGGGGAAGTATATAACACCTTTTTCCAAGCAGGAAAAAAGGCAAACCTGATTAAAACTATATAATTTGAGGCTGGCTTTTTCCTAGGCAAAAATTTCTGGGGGGGGAAGTCTGGGGGGGGGGTCCCCCCCCCAGGTCTTGGGGGGGGGGCTCGGATTTGTGGGGGGGGAGACAAATTTTTAAAAAAATGCTTAAAAATTGCTATTTTTTGCTGCTAAGGTGAAAAATTAACTATTTTTAACTTAAATTTAAGCTTACAATAGCTAAAAAATGCTTAAAAATGAGTAAAAATCCGGCGAAGCCGGAAAATTTTTCAAAATTTAGAATCAAAACCCTATTTTTCCGGGCATTTTAGAGTTCTGGGGGGGAAGGCCCGAATCCTGGGGGGGGACCCAAGTCTGGGGGGGGGGGCGAATTTCTGGGGGGCCGCCGACCCCCCCCCCTGTAGGAAAAAGCCAGTGAGGTGTAGGCACTTAGGCCGGGCGAGATGGGGCAAGCGTCCCCGAAATAGGAATTGAAATTAATGTCTTAGTAGCAGTCTCAATATTAGATATAAATCACTATAGGTTTAAATCAGCCTCCACAAAGTTCAGAAATCGCTGCAGAATGTTCAGCATTTTTTTGGTAGACACCCAGCCCTCCACTCCCGAAATTTTATTCTGGCGACGCCCAACGATTGACCAGAAAGTCTATGTAGATAGAATTCGGAAAACTAATAAATTGTAAATTCAAAATTTCATAAAAATATTTGAAAATGACCTGACTCACACCAAACACACCCGCCTCTCTAACTCTCCCCTCAATTTCTATTCTTTTTCAATTTTTGTTCAAATTTTTCTTCTCACTAGCCAGCTGACTGTGTGCCTTACCAGCCATGCAGCCTGGAAATCTGGAGTCCAGTTCCTTGGCAAACTGTTCCAGTGACAGCCATCAGTTTCTAGTCTCTTTTTTCCTTTCCAATCTCTATTTTTTCGTTTTTCTTTTTCAATTTTTAATTGTTCAAATTTTCCTTCTCACTAGCCAGCTGACTGTCTTACCAGCCATGCAGCGGGGAAACCTGGAGTCCAGTTCCTTGGCAAACTGTTCCAGTGAGAGCCTTCAGTTTCTATTCTCTTTTTTTCCTTTCCAATCTCTATTGTTTTTTCTTTTTCCTTTTTTCAATTTCTGTTCAAATTTTCCTTCTCACTAGCCAGCCAGCTGTCTTACCAGCCATGCAGCCTGGAAATCGAGAGTCCAGTTCCTTGGCAAACTGTTCTGGTGAGAGCCAATGGCCCATCAGGGGCTGTTTGCCTGGCGCCACGTGGGTCTCCACGTCGTAGCGATCCGGAGTACAGATCCAGGTCTTGCTCTCCACACGGGCCACGTCCTTAGGGTCAGTGCGACAGATGTAGCTGAAAAACCCGACAAACAAACTTTAAAAATTTTATAAATGAACAAAGATGGTGAAACAGCTAAATGTGGTGGTGATAAAAGCACGCAGTAATCTTAGAAAATTAATGCTTAGAAAATCATATTGTCTAAACCGAAAACATCCGCTCTTTTCACTGTCCAGATTCCAAATATATACTTGTATGCACAATAAATATGCGTATATACTTGAAATTGCCCAATGCACATGGGCGTATCCAGGGGAGGGGTTTTGGGGGTTGAACCCCCCCCCCTTTTCGGTTAAGTTTTATCAATACAAGTAGGAAAAATGCTCCTTGCAGTCGCATGAAAAAGTTAATATGAGCTATGATGGCCAACATTTAAGCGTGTCAAGGACAAGACTTAAAATGTTTAATATGAGCCAGCATCTAAATATGTAGAGGACAAGATGTAAACGTCTAACATGAGCCGCTACGTTTCTCTTGGGCTCATATTGACGCTCACTTTGGTTACGCCTGTGGTACGTGTCCTCTAAACAAACATTATTAAACCTAGCCAGCAAAGACTGAATATTAATACTGGCGTATACGTTTAGCAAAAATCAGAATTGCCAGATTTTTCAACTTCACTTCAAAAAATGTGTTTGTTTTACGACGCTGCTTCAGATCTCACTATACGTATGTACATGTATATAAATTATTAACAAAAGCAATCAATATAAACCTGAATAAGGAAATAAAAATTAGAACTGTCACAGACGATATATACTTACCTAGTGAGATTTCATCCAGCCTTACCATCCTTGCATATGCAAACCATCCTAACCTTTTGACTATCTGAAGAAAGCCTTTGTATCTACAAAATATATTAGCCATTTCATTTGCGTCAATATGAGCCCAAGAGAAACGTAGCGGCTCATGTTAGACGTTTACATCTTGTCCTCTACATATTTAGATGCTGGCTCATATTAAACATTTTAAGTCTTGTCCTTGACACGCTTAAATGTTGGCCATCATAGCTCATATTAACTTTTTCATGCGACTGCAAGGAGCATTTTTCCTACTTGTCCTATTTCATTTTTGGTATTGTATCAGAGTGTGATACCATCCATAATGGGTGGGTTTTAACTTATATATAGCAAGCCTGAAGGATTTTGTATTGTTACCTCCACTCCAGCTATATATATAATGAAACAATCTTTGCCACATTCATTTTAGCTAAAGATATAATGAAACAATCTTGGCCGCATTCATTTTAGAGGTTGACAATTTTTCGCGTTTTTGAACTTACACGCTTGACAACACACGAATGTACCCTCTCCGCAGAGCGATGGAACCACTTTTCGTGGGTGCTATAATGACAAAAGTTGATCGCCTTGCCAAGGGCTTTCATTTGATACCAAACTTGACCACTTATGAAGACATTCATTTTTGACCCACACCGGACCCACCGTGGGTGGGGCACCCGCCCACATGACGATGGAGCCACTTTTCGGGTGTTGCATAATGACAAAAGTTGATCGCCTCGCCAAGGGCTTTCATTTGATACCAAACTTGACCACTTTTGAAGACTTTCATTTTTGACCCACACCGGACCACTGTGGGTGGGGCACCTGCCCACAGGTCCGTGAGGGCACTTTTTGTGGGTGGCATAATGACAAAAGTTGATCGCCTTGCCAAGGGCTTTCATTTGATACCAAACTTGACCACTTTTGAAGACTTTCATTTTTGACCCACACCGGACCCACTGTGGGTGGGGCACCCGCCCACAGATCGGTGGGGCCACTTTTTGGAGGTGGTATAATGACAAAAGTTGATCGCCTTGCCAAGGGCTTTCATTTGATACCAAACTTGACCACTTTTGAAGACTTTCATTTTTGACCCACACGGGACCCACTGTGGGTGGGGCACCCGCCCATAGGTCCGTGAGGGCACAAGTTGTGGGTGGCATAATGACAAAAGTTGATCGCCTTGCCAAGGGCTTTCATTTGATACCAAACTTGACCACTTTTGAAGACTTTCATTTTTGACCCACACGGGACCCACTGTGGGTGGGGCACCCGCCCATAGGTCCGTGAGGGCACTTTTTGGAGGTGGTATAATGACAAAAGTTGATCGCCTTGCCAAGGGCTTTCATTTGATACCAAACTTGACCACTTTTGAAGACTTTCATTTTTGACCCACACGGGACCCACTGTGGGTGGGGCACCCGCCCATAGGTCCGTGAGGGCACTTTTTGTGGGTGGCATAATGACAAAAGTTGATCGCCTTGCCAAGGGCTTTCATTTGATACCAAACTTGACCACTTTTGAAGACTTTCATTTTTGACCCACACCGGACCCACTGTGGGTGGGGCACCCGCCATAGGTCCGTGAGGGCACTTTTTGGAGGTGGTATAATGACAAAAGTTGATCGCCTTGCCAAGGGCTTTCATTTGATACCAAACTTGACCACTTTTGAAGACTTTCATTTTTGACCCACACCGGACCCACTGTGGGTGGGGCACCCGCCCACAGGACGATGGAGCCACTTTTCGGGTGTGGCATAATGACAAAAGTTGATCGCCTCGCCAAGGGCTTTCATTTGATACCAAACATGACCACTTTTGAAGACTTTCATTTTTGACCCACACCGTACCCACCGTGGGTGGGGCACCCGCCCACAGGACGATGGAGCCACTTTTCGGGTGTGGCATAATGACAAAAGTTGATCGCCTCGCCAAGGGCTTTCATTTGATACCAAACATGACCACTTTTGAAGACTTTCATTTTTGAGCCACAGCTGACCCACTGTGGGTGGGGCACCCGCCCACAGGACGATGGAGCCACTTTTCGGGTGTGGCATAATGACAAAAGTTGATCGCCTTGCCAAGGGCTTTCATTTGATACCAAACATGACCACTTTTGAAGACTTTCATTTTTGACCCACACCGGACCAACCGTGGGTGGGGCACCCGCCCACAGGACGATGGAGCCACTTTTCGGGTGTGGCATAATGACAAAAGTTGATCGCCTCGCCAAGGGCTTTCATTTGATACCAAACATGACCACTTTTGAAGACTTTCATTTTTGAGCCACAGCTGACCCACTGTGGGTGGGGCACCCGCCCACAGGACGATGGAGCCACTTTTCGGGTGTGGCATAATGACAAAAGTTGATCGCCTCGCCAAGGGCTTTCATTTGATACCAAACATGACCACTTTTGAAGACTTTCATTTTTGACCCACACGGGACCCACTGTGGGTGGGGCACCCGCCCATAGGTCCGTGAGGGCACTTTTTGTGGGTGGCATAATGACAAAAGTTGATCGCCTTGCCAAGGGCTTTCATTTGATACCAAACTTGACCACTTTTGAAGACTTTCATTTTTGACCCACACGGGACCCACTGTGGGTGGGGCACCCGCCCATAGGTCCGTGAGGGCACTTTTTGGAGGTGGTATAATGACAAAAGTTGATCGCCTTGCCAAGGGCTTTCATTTGATACCAAACTTGACCACTTTTGAAGACTTTCATTTTTGACCCACACGGGACCCACTGTGGGTGGGGCACCCGCCCATAGGTCCGTGAGGGCACTTTTTGTGGGTGGCATAATGACAAAAGTTGATCGCCTTGCCAAGGGCTTTCATTTGATACCAAACTTGACCACTTTTGAAGACATTCATTTTTGACCCACACCGGACCCACTGTGGGTGGGGCACCCGCCATAGGTCCGTGAGGGCACTTTTTGGAGGTGGTATAATGACAAAAGTTGATCGCCTTGCCAAGGGCTTTCATTTGATACCAAACTTGACCACTTTTGAAGACTTTCATTTTTGACCCACACCGGACCACTGTGGGTGGGGCACCTGCCCACAGGTCCGTGAGGGCACTTTTTGTGGGTGGCATAATGACAAAAGTTGATCGCCTTGCCAAGGGCTTTCATTTGATACCAAACTTGACCACTTTTGAAGACTTTCATTTTTGACCCACACCGGACCCACTGTGGGTGGGGCACCCGCCCACAGATCGGTGGGGCCACTTTTTGGAGGTGGTATAATGACAAAAGTTGACCGCCTCGCCAAGGGCTTTCATTTGATACCAAACTTGACCACTTTTGAAGAATTTCATTTTTGACCCACACCGGACCCACTGTGGGTGGGGCACCTGCCCACAGGTCCGTGAGCGCACTTTTTGTGGGTGGCATAATGACAAAAGTTGATCGCCTTGCCAAGGGCTTTCATTTGATACCAAACTTGACCACTTTTGAAGACTTTCATTTTTGACCCACACCGGACCCACTGTGGGTGGGGCACCCGCCCACAGGTCCGTGAGCGCACTTTTTGTGGGTGGCATAATGACAAAAGTTGATCGCCTTGCCAAGGGCTTTCATTTGATACCAAACATGACCACTTTTGAAGACTTTCATTTTTGACCCACACCGGACCAACCGTGGGTGGGGCACCCGCCCACAGGACGATGGAGCCACTTTTCGGGTGTGGCATAATGACAAAAGTTGATCGCCTCGCCAAGGGCTTTCATTTGATACCAAACATGACCACTTTTGAAGACTTTCATTTTTGAGCCACAGCTGACCCACTGTGGGTGGGGCACCCGCCCACAGGACGATGGAGCCACTTTTCGGGTGTGGCATAATGACAAAAGTTGATCGCCTCGCCAAGGGCTTTCATTTGATACCAAACATGACCACTTTTGAAGACTTTCATTTTTGAGCCACAGCTGACCCACTGTGGGTGGGGCACCCGCCCACAGGACGATGGAGCCACTTTTCGGGTGTGGCATAATGACAAAAGTTGATCGCCTCGCCAAGGGCTTTCATTTGATACCAAACATGACCACTTTTGAAGACTTTCATTTTTGAGCCACACCGGAGCCACTGTGGGTGGGCGCTGTGGGTCAGAGGTCACATCCGTCGGTTTCGGCAGTATGCCCATCGTGTTCAGCGACCCCGATTTACTATATATGGGTACCACCCCGAGGCCGAAAAACGCTGTTTTTGCCCGTTTTTCAGCTTGAAGGTGTCCAAAAACGCTATTTTTTCCATTTTTGACCATCTATAAAAATCGAACCAGATCGAAATTCGGGAAAAAAACATAAACTTGCTAAATGCCATTGCCTAGATAATCAAAAAATAGTATAGAAAAATTTTTCCTATGGGCCGTTTGAAAAATCGAGTTAACAGAAAAATGGAAAAAATCATGCTGAATACAGAGAAAAAAAACCCCCCACTTTCAAACCCGTAAGAGAAAGTCGATTTTTTCAAAGTTCATTTTTTCCGGGCAAGTTTGGTATCATTCGAAAGCTCCTGGCCTGGAGATTTCAAAAATGTAAATATTAGCTCTTAATTCCTTCCCGTTAATTAGTTATGCCTAATTAGCACTTCCAAATCCGCAAAGTGCCTTTATAGCTCATATTATGGGGGGCTCTCCGAGCTCCCCCATGACTCCATTACAAAAAGTGCAAAATTTTGTCAAAACCCCTCCTTTTCAAAATCCTGGATAAGCCCATGCCTATGCAGGAGATGTTACGCACTCATTCCCCGCACAGGCACAACTACTGATCTAGTGGAAGCTTTCAAATGTCATGAACACAAATATTTTTTCTTTCGTATACCAGTTTTCCAGCTTCTTCAAGGGTGAGAGCATGCCTCGCTCAATGCATCGGTGTATGATGGCCTCAGCCTCATGATGCGACCCGTCACAGATGTAGATCCCACGGGGTCGCATCAGCTCTGCCTTTTCCGCCACAAAACGCTGGACCTTTTCCGGCATCAGATGAAAGTCTCCCTGTAAAACTACCCAACAACAATTCTTCGCCAACAAATTTCGCTTCCTACATTTTTTGGTCAGACACCAAACAGTCAAGAAACCTCTTGACTCTGTCATTCGTATTGGTAATCCAATAACAAGAATTAAACTCAAACCAACCAGCTTCACTAAAATGTTGAAAAAGGCGAGATATATATACGTATATTCTGCACTTTCATTCTTTGATTAAAACAGTTAATTTCCGCCCATCTTTGACCGCTTTACTTTATGCAATTTTAAATGTTCGGTGCATATAAATTTCTGACAAAAATTCATGCTTGAAAGTTGAAACTGTCTTCACACAGAAACTTAGCTTGGCGGGACATTGGTGGTCCTTCCCTTTTCTGTTTTTGTCTTCAAGTCATGTCGGACCAGGAGCTGTAGACCGCCTGTCTTTAAATTATGCTGCCGAGCGGGTAAACCTCATTTATTATTGCCCTATTCCGAGCTTCCCTTTTTCGTCTTCCATTCTAAAACGTGTGCCGGGCCGGGCCTGTAGATGGCCTGAAAATAGTTCAAAAATGAGCGATTAAAAATTAAAACATCATATATGACAATTGACAACTTCTTCGTTCGTATACGTATATATATACCTTGGCAATGGGAATGTGACCTAAACGTCGACTGACAATCTCATTAACCACATAGAAATCATTATCATTCTGGATACGATGCAAAGACTTGCAACCCAGTTCATCCTTGTTGTCCTCAGCCATTTTGATAACGGAACACTGTATATACTAGAGCTTACACTGTTGTCATAATTATTCTGCTGAAACAGCCGAGCTGAAAAATTTGAAGTATACAATACCTATATACGTATATATAATATATATAACCGTCTTTAATATGGTAAACTTGGGTACAGTTTAGGGGGGGCCCCTCCCCCAAATTTCGGATTTGGGGGAGTCCCTCTCTAGCCAAATTTGGACCTTCTAAACCCCCCCTGGCTTATTTTTACTGGGGGGTGGGGTGGGCCCCCCCTTACTCGGCAACCTCCCCCCCCCCCCCCATTCGAGGTTCCCCCCCCCCATAAATTTTGACCTCCACCCTTTAACCCAAAAAATTGCCAGATTTCACCATTTTTACCCTAAATTTTCAAAAATTTTTCCGGCTTCGCCGGAATTTTGACGAAATTTTCGCTATTTTAGCGTAAAAACACTTAAAATTAGTTTTTTAGCGATTTTTGGCAATTTTTACACAAAAAACGTAAGAATTTGCAAACTTTTTTCCCAAAATATGCCCCCCCCCCCCCCTTTTGGTGAGCCCCCCCCATCGATGGGGGGGCAACTTTGAGCCCCCCATATCGCCCCCCCATAAATTTTGGCCTAAAAATAAGCCAGCCCCCCCAACCCAAACAGGTGGTACACCACCTATGCTTTCCAGTATATATATTTTTTGTTTGCAGCATTTCTCATTGTTAATTCTGCATAATTAAAACCGACATTAACCGACTTTTATATAAGTGAGCCGTAATAAGATTTAGAAAAAACAAAACGTGGGGTCTGGCGGTCTGGGGTGGGGGGCCGAGCCCGCAAGAAGTTAATGAATTTTTGCAATTGGCTCTCGCGAGAATTTAGAGTATTTTCGTGGTCAATTGATGAGGTAAATATTAAGTATGGCCTGTTATTACGCGGCCGGCTATGCGGCGAGTATGCTCATCATGTTCAGCGACCCCGATATATAAGCCTTGTATATATATAAGCGCCCCTGTCCCACTAAATGGCCCAGCCTAAAATAGCATATTTCGGCCTATTTTCGACTATTTCCTGTGGGTCCTTCCTCCGTAGGTGTAACGGAGATTTGGGGTGGGGGAGCCCAACTTTGGGGTGGCACTTTTTCGGGAGCCCCCCCCCCACCCCCCCCTCCCAAAAACTTTTTTTCTTTTTTTTTCCAAAAAAACATTTCACTCCATTTTTTATTCTAATATAGTCAGACCCGGGAAAAAAACACCCCCAAATAAGGGTAAAAAAACGGGGCCGCCCTGGAAGCCTGGTAGACCCGGCGAGTCCCACTAATGTGTGATAATATAGCGCCACCCTAGATGACCTCAAACTATAAGTATGAGACCCCTGGACCAAATAGAAAGTTTTCAGTGTAATTTCAAAGTTGACCTCCCAAAACCACCGCCAAAAGCTAAGGGTCATATCGGAATTTCTAAACTTCTCTTGCTAGCGTGGAGAGACTCCGGGCTCCAATACTGTGCATGTGGGTTTGTATTGGCCCCAAGTATTAACACACAAGGCACCATATCCCCTACTGCATTGGGGCTCCACCAGCTGACCATTTTTTTACCCCCAAAATTTCGCCACTTTTCGGGTAAAAAAATGGTCAGAACCCAGCAAAAAATTTTTTCTGAAGCAGTATGGGGGTTTTAATGCGTTTAGAACGCTTAAAAAGCATCGATTAAGCCTAAAAACTTTTTAAATTAGTCAAAACCGACCATTTTTGAATATTTTTCAAAAATGGCTATTTTGCTTATGAAACCTGATTGGTTGATGCTGCACAATTTTTGAACTTTTCAAATCGATAAAAATTGTTACCAATTCATTATAACTTTGGTTTTTTGGCCAAATATACTAAATTTGATGCGCTCTTTCATCTGGAAGCATCAAATCTACTCTAGCGCCAATATTTTGGGGTGATTTTTTTACCACAAACCAATTTTTTTACCATTTTGTCGGGTAAAAAAATCACCGATTTTTTTTATTAATCTGAGAATCTGTGGTGCTAGGAAAGATTTTAATACCTGAATCGATAGAGGGCAGTGCCGGGCACTTACATGCAAAACCGCTTCCAGATTGGCCAACATTTGCGAAAGTTAGAGGCTTAAGTCGAAAACCCTTTTTTTATCCCGGGTCTGACTATACAAACCCGCCAATTCGGAGTTGTGACAGGATGGAGCGATCCGAGCGACTAAGGGGCGCCTCTAGGTGTTGAGGCGGCGGAGGGAGAATATTGTCCAGGCGGTCAGATTTAATCTTCCGGTTCAGCAACATAGGTGTGGCTGGGCAAAAAATCTGGGGGGGGGGGTACCAAAAATCTCAAAATCTGGGGAGGGGGTCGCGATAATTTGTCATTTGGGGGGGTCCCCCCACCCCCCCCATACACCTATGTTCAGCAACCTCCTGGAGCCATTGCAGAGACCTGTGCAGAGCTACAAATTCAGCCTTGTAGCTAGAGGTCACTTTGACTTTCGGTTCGGAGATATTCCGCCGCTTGCCCGTTCTATGGTGAATTAGGTGGATTCTAGCACCGCCATTGAATCTGCCGTTTTCCGCTGAACCGTCGGTATAGATTTCCACGTCAGGCAACTCAGAGTGGTTCATGGCCGCCTGGATTGCTGATTTAATACGGCAGGGAGCGTCAGAACGGCGGCATTCCGTTTCTGTAATCTCCAGGTTTTGAGGAAACATCCATGGTGGGATTTCGCCTGTAGGTTTCAGATCCTCCGTTGGTAGGTGGGAGGTGGGCAGGGTTTGGACAACTTTCCTACCCAACTCCCTCCACGAGGGCTGGCCGGACAGGCGCTGGCGAGTCGTTCCTTCTTGTTTCAAAAATTTCATAAAAATCGATCTCATTCATAAAACAAAAGTTCGCAAAAATCGATTTTCATTGATTGTTCAAAAATTCGTTAATAACTCGATTTTGGCAGCTCGAATCGAAATTTCGACTGCAGATTCGGAATCAGCGCCCCCGAATTACCCAGGGGCCGACTTTTCGCGAAAATTGGTGACAAAAAATTTTTGATCGATTTTGATCGATCGATTCTGGTGATCGATCGATCGAATCGATCTGTCGATTCGATTTTTGAAAGCAGTGACCTCGATTTACCCTGGGGGCACTTTCTCAGCCAAATCGGAGACATAAATTTTTTCTAACCATTATGTAAGGGGGGAACCAAGGCGAAAAATTTCCCCCCCCCCCCATAGGTGTGTTAGGGGGGGGTGAGACCCCCAAATGGAGGGGTCGCCAACCCCCCCCCCCCTTAAAAAATTTTTGCTACCCCTCCCCCCAAATCGGCCGTCGGCCGAACCCCCCCCAAATTTTCAAACCCCTACCTAAATTTTTGAAAATTTTTAGCCGAAAATTCGAAATTTTTCGGAAAATTTGTAAAAACAAGCCAAAAATTTTTAAAATTTGTTTAATTACGCTAAAAATAGCTGAAAATTGAGAAAATTTTTCAGTTTTTGGACGAAAAACCGATTTTTCGCCGACCCCCCCTCGAAAATTTTTCTTACCCCTCCCCCCAAATTGACTTTTGGCGACCCCCCCCCTCAAGGTTTTTTAGGCCATAGCTTAGGCCATGGCCTAAATTTATGAGTCGATGGCCTAAAGAATTTTGGCCGTTGAGCATACTTTCCTTTGGGGGGGGGGTATCCCCCCAAAATTTTTGACCAATTTTACCCCCCTCCCTGAATTTTGGCATACCCTCCCCCAACTTTCGGCTACCCTAACCCCCACCCCCCCCCCCGAACCCACCACCCCCCTGTGATTTTTGGACCCAAAAAGTTAGCTAAATTTTGCCGAAAAATGGTCGTGTTTTGAAAAAATTTTCTAAAATTTTCAAAAATTTTGACTTAAAATCGCTTTAAAACGGTACAAAAACGCCTAAAACGTGAAAAAGAGGCCTTATTTTGAAGAAAAAAGGGCTAAATTACAGAAAATTTTGCATTTTTTGGTCATTTTTCGAAATTTCTGAGGTCCGAATTCTGGGGGGGGGTTGGGGGGTACCCCCCATCACTAGCGTAGCCAGAAAAAATTTGGGGGGGGAAGGCAAAAGTATTCTGGGGGATCTGAGGGGCGCAGCCCCCAGAAGCTGAGAAAGTTTTCTATTTTGTGACCTTCGTGGAATTTTTACAGAGCATTCGTTGAAATTACAATAATATTTAAGACGCAGTGCGTGTTCATGCATCCAAGTGATGCAGAACTTGGTCAAAGTACACCAAATAGGGTAATTGTTACTCATTTTCAAGTGCGAAACACGTATAGTCAATCGGGAAAAAAACGCCATTTTTTCAAACTTTTGGACGTGGAAAACTCATTGTTTGGAATTTTGGGAAAATTCTTGTAGTTTGAAGAATGGCAACCCCTACGGATTATTTTCATGTATTAATGACTCCTCTAGACTGTAGCAATAGGGAGTACTTTGTGATTTATTTCCTGGAAAAAAAAGCCAAAATCGGGAAAAAAAGCCACTCATCGGGAAAAAAAAAGCCACTTTGGTCGAAGCATATTCTGAAGCCGTAGACCAATTCTGAGTGTTCCATCGTGTTCAGCGTCACTTATTTGCCCTAGATTTGTTGTTTACCGAGGCAAATTGGCTTCGTAAAGCATTAAGTACAACTTTTTAATTTGCAGCATAAACTGGCTAGGTTTCATCAAATATAAGGTAAACATACAAATTTTTCAAAAACTTGCTAAAACGAAGGCTAACCACAAAATAGTGTTTTCCAGTGAATTCGTAATGCTCTTTTTGGCCAAATGTGCCAGTTTCCGGATGAAATGTGGAGTGTAGCGATCAAAACGACTGACATGACATATTAGTCCAAAAGTTGCTCATTTCAGGGACTGTCCACCTAAAAACGGTATGGCTTTGTAAAACTTGAATTGCTGATTATTTTCAAAATAGTTATGATGCCAGAAATCCAGAAAACTGCTCACTATGGGTCTCGCAAGCGACTGGCTTTTTTTCCCGATAGGTCAAAATCATCGGGGAAAAAAAGCCACACCTGCGCAGAGACCACGTGACGTCCTGAATTGTTTACATTTGTATGCGAACAAAGCCAGACATGTTCCCACTTGATTGCAATAGAAATCATTCAGATAACACTATTGACACGAAAGTTATGAATTTTTGAAACATTACCGTTTTCCCGCCTTTTCAGGAATAAAGTTTTCCAAAAAATGTCGACCCTGCCGTTGACTATAGAGGGGAGCTAGAAAGCTAAAAATCGGCATGTGGGCTTATATTGAGGTCGTCATTCTACATGCCAAATTTTACTGCAATAGCTTCACCCGTTAGGCCACAGTGATCGTGGCTTTTTTTCCCCGAAATTTTGACGTGGCTTTTTTTCCCGATTGACTATATTATAATGTTTTAATACACTGAGTTCGCGCCGAAGGCGCGAAAATTTTTTGAAAAATGGGCGTTTTACACATGGCAGGAAAAAATTCCTGGGGGGCAACACAATTTCGGGGGGGGGAATTCCCCCATTCCCCCCCTGGCTACGCGCCTGCCCCCCATCACATTTCTTGGGTCGACCACCAACCTTCCAAAATTTACCCCCCCCCCCCCAGACCCAAAGTTCCAGGGAAACTATGCCGTTGAGGCCATTTGGCCTAAATTTTTCGACGAAAACCAAGTTAAATTTTATTGAAAAACCGTAATTTTCTAAAAAAAATTTCATACATTTTTACTTGTATATATTTCTGGGCTGTGCCAGCCGCCAGCTTACATTTTTTAGCGTAATTAAGCAAATTTTAAAATTTTTTGGCTTGTTTTTATAAATTTTCCGAAAAATTTCGAATTTTCAGCTAAAAATTTTCAAAAATTTAGGTAGGGGTTTGAAAATTTTGGGGGGGTCCTGGGGTTTTTTAAGCAAAAATAAGTGGGGGGAAGAGTGAGGGGGGGGACGCCCCCCACTAGTGGGGGGGGGGTCCAAAAGTGGGGGGGGGAATAAAATGAGCTAAAAAAGACAAAAATACAGTATAAATAGCCTGTTTTCCACATACACTGCTATAAGTATGCTTAAAAGTGCTCAAAAATCAAGTTTTAGCACCGAAAAAGGTGATTTTTGATCAAAAATTTCCGGCGAAGCCGGAAAAATTTTGAAGATTTTGACCAAAATCCTAAAAATTTGGCAATTTCTGGGCACCTTAGGGTGAGTGGGGGGGAAGCCCAAAAAAGTGGGGGGGGGGAACGAGTGGGGGGGGGGGGGGAAAGAGGTCGAGTGGGGGGGGACCCAAAAAGTGGGGGCGCCTCCCCCACCCCCCCCCACTAAAAAAACCCCAGGGGGGTCGGCCGACGGCCGATTTGGGGGGAGGGGTAGCAATACTTTTTTTAGGGGGGTTGGCGACCCCTCCATTTGGGGGTCTCACCCCCCCCCCCCCTAACACACCAAATGGGGGGGGGAATTTTTCGCCTTGGTTCCCCCCTTACATAATGGTTCGAAAAAATTTTTTGTCTCCGATTTGGCTGAGACGGTGCCCCCAGGGTAAATCGAAGTAGCTGATTTCAAAATCGAATCGATCGACCGATCACCAGAATCGATCGACCAAAATCGATCAAAAAATTTTTGTCACAAATTTTGGCGAAAAGTCGCCCCAGGGCAATTCGGGGGCGCTGATTCCGAATCTGCAGTCGAAATTTCGATTCGAGCTCCCAAAATCGAGTTATTAACGAATTTTTGAACAATCAATGAAAATCGATTTTTGCGAACTTTTGTTTTATGAATGAGATCGATTTTTATGAAATTTTTGAAACAAGAAGGAACGACTCGCCAGCGCCTGTCCGGCCAGCCCTCGTGGAGGGAGTTGGGTAGGAAAGTTGTCCAAACCCTGCCCACCTCCCACCTACCAACGGAGGATCTGAAACCTACAGGCGAAATCCCACCATGGATGTTTCCTCAAAACCTGGAGATTACAGAAACGGAATGCCGCCGTTCTGACGCTCCCTGCCGTATTAAATCAGCAATCCAGGCGGCCATGAACCACTCGGAGTTGCCTGACGTGGAAATCTATACCGACGGTTCAGCGGAAAACGGCAGATTCAATGGCGGTGCTAGAATCCACCTAATTCAACATAGAACGGGCAAGCGGCGGAATATCTCCGAACCTGCCGGCAAAGTGATCTCTAGCTACAAGGCTGAATTTGTAGCTCTGCACAGGTCTCTGCAATGGCTCCATGAGGTTGCTGAACATAGGTGTGTTAGGGGGGGGGGGGGTGGGGGGGACCCCCCAAATGACAAATTTTCGCGACCCCCCCCCAGATTTTGAGATTTTTGGTACCCCCCCAGATTTTTGGCCCAAAAGTGATCAAAAATGGCATAAAATCGAAAGTTTGGGGGGGGGTCCCCCCCACCCTCCCTCGGAACCCCCCCCCCCCAGATTTTTTGCCCAGCCACACCTATGTTGCTGAACCGGTCCATCCATATCTACACCGATTCCAAGTCTCTGGTTCACCGACTCAGAAATGGCTCTGCAAAAGCTGTCACTCTCACGGAACACAGAATTTGGAATCTGCTGTGTCAGCTGCTAGCGGCCGAGTCTAGGACTATCCGGCTAACCTGGATCCCCGGCCATCAAGCTGTGGCCGGAAATGACTATGCGGATCAGCTGGCAAAAACTGGTTCCAGCTTATCCCGGACCGATACTGCTATTGACCTTCCTGTGGCCCAGAACCAACTGCCGGGTCTCCTCAGAGATGAATGGAGATCTACCCTTAAATCTGACCGCCTGGACAATATTCTCCCTCCGCCGCCTCAACACCTAGAGGCGCCCCTTAGTCGCTCGGATCGCTCCATCCTGTCACAACTCCGAATTGGCGGGTTTAGTCCAATTCTAAACTGGTAAAAACGTAGGATCGGGGCGGTAGATTCACCTGACTGTACGTACTGTCCCGGGACCATAGGTGTAATTGGGGGGGGGGGGGGGTAACCCCCCCAGCAATTTTTCAAAACCCCCCCCCCCAGAAATTTTGGGGGGCCCCCGCCCCCCCCCCCCCAACTGGGGGGGGGGGTAGTCGCGCCGAAGGCGCGAAAATTGGCCAAAAATTGTGCATTTTTAGGGCTAATTTTGCAAAATTTTTCAAAAACGTCAAAATTTTTGGCCTAACGTGTTTATTATCGCGAGAAATACACGTTTATAACGGTTTTATGGTCTTCTAGACTCAATACTGACCTTATTCTGGACTCAGAAAATGTTGGCAATCAAGTTTTTGAGTTTAAAAACTCTGTCTAATGTTAAAATTACTTAATGATTTCATGTTTTTCGGCATTAGCAATGGCTGAAAATGCGATTTTTGACATAAAAATAGAAAAATTTTTTGGGGGAGGTTTGGGGGGGGGGGTCGTGGGGGGGGTTTGGGGGGGTCTAAAAAGGGGCCCCCCCAAAATTCCGGGGGAGGGCCCCCCCCCAACCCAAATCCCCGTTACACCTATGCCCGGGACTACAGATGATCTGCGCCATGCCCTCCTATACTGCCAAAGGGGGGATGCCGCCCGCTTGCGGTTCCTGGGACCTGGCCCCTCCCTGTCCCTGGGGAGGGTATGTCAAAAATTCTTGGGGGGAATTGGTCAAAAATTTGGGGGGATGCCCCCAACCCCCCCCCCAAAGGAACCAAAGGAAACTATGCCCCCCATCTGTAACTAAATACATAAGTGCCCATGTTGCCAGCTCCAAAATGAGGCCAATATTGAGTCAGAACTCAGAAAGTCCACAATACAATTAAAAACGTGTAGTTCTCGCAACAATAAACACCTAAAGCCACAAATTTGGGCTTTTTTGAAAAATTTTGCAAAACTTACCCTAAAAATGCCCAATTGTCGGCCAGTTTACCCCCCCCCCCCCCCCCCCCCCCCGTTGCCCTCCCTTTTGCATTTTTGGGCCATTTTTGGATTTCCACCTGAGGTCCGAATTGGGGGGGGGGGACCCCGGGGTCGACCACTCGACCATCAAATATCCAAAATTTATTCCCCCCGATTTCCGGTGAAACTTGGAAGGAAAGAAACTAAACTATGGTCTATGAAAGAATCTTCCCCAAATCCTGAATTCTCTTGACAAATCCAGCAAGCCAAGCAGTAATCAAGGAATAACTTATCGTCTAAAATGAAGCATAATATATAATTCTGAATTGAATTTTGAGAAATTTTAATACCATTGGTAGTACCTTCCTATATCTTAGTAAAATAATATTTAAAAAAAGACAACAGGTACAGCCCAGATCTGATCCAGCACTGCCTTCAAACCACATATTTTAGGCTAGAGTCGGTGTACTTCAGATGAGCGGACGGTGTTCAAGCTATGCAGAAAGATACTCAACCTTAAGCTAGCGCACAAATATTTTTAATTAAAATCTTCATTGTTGCATTTGCGTGATGCAGGACTATAGTTATCCTATTATCATTAACTGCATGATACTCCTTGCAAAATATTTTGAAATTTTGAAATCAAAAATATTGTAGCTTCTTTCTGAGCTATTATTTTCCAATAGCACTAACATTATAGTCGAAACGCGAAGTCGAAATTTTAGGGGACGGACGGATCCACTACCTAGACAGTTGAGCAACTTACGAAGAGTGTTGAAAATAAAAGTAAACTGACATTGCTTTGAATTTGCGTTCTGCCTCTTCACTTTACTTGTTTTTCCGACTTTTCTGTCAATAAACGGAAAATCTGGGTTTCGGACGATACCGGCCACCGGTTCAACGCTTTGCCCTAAAAACTCGCTTCAAAAAACTCTTGCACGTGTCTTGTAAACACTGTTACTGCCTTTGGTCTCCTCCACTCTTGAATTTTGGTTTTTGTAAGCAGCCGACATGTGTGTAGACTGTAGGGTAACTGAGAGGCTATTACCACTGAACATTGAAAGGCAGACTTGATAAACTAAAACTAATTCTGCGAATAGTGCATCTTGTTGTTACTTAAAAACTTCAGAATCCAGGTGTTAGCCAGATAAGCCACCCATGAGTGACTCTTATTTTAGTTATCCAGTGATGATTCTAAACATTGCTCGCTCTCATTGTCACACACTCTTATTTTCTGTAATCCAATTTTTTCCGTTTTCTCTCCAACTGAAGATTTGTTTAAGGTGCTGGTATCGCTTTGTGTAAATTTGATCCTGTAGGCTCTAATTCTTTATGAAAGTGGATGAAACTTTCCAAATATACTATTTCGGTGCTCTTTAACATTCTGGGACCAGTCCCGCATTTTTAGGTGCAAAGATAAGAAATTTTTGGTTTTTGCCATTATTCTCCCAGTACATAGTCGAGACACCGGATTGGTTGGTATGGCTGGATAGAGGGCACAGAAATGAACATTTTTGCTTTTACAGCTTTTGAGCTATCTCTAGTGGTTAAGTCAGTATAAGCAAAAAACGGTTTTTGGGGTCCAAAAATGGCCGTTTTCGAGAAAATCAGTTTTTTCAAAATTACTGCCAAATCATATGGACAATTTTGGTTTATTTATACTCGATCGATACACAGTCTCATTGCACATTTTATCAATGCCTATTAGCCGGAGTTTGTTGCTCTAAGCTAGAGATTTGGCAGAAAAACGATTTTGGCAAAACTGCGATTATTTTGTTTTGAACATCGATTTCTCAAAAACTACCCAATCGATTCGCGTGATTTTTGGCAGGATGAGAATTCGCACTATTGCGGAGGGATATTTTTCTTGGTTTGAGCTAAAACTTCTCCAGTTGCGAAAAAACTCAATGCAAAGTTGCGAAATTTTGTGTCACCGCACATTTAGTGGATTTTCTTGACCGTTAAGACCTGCTGAGCCAAATCCAAAAAAAATGTCCCTCGGCCCACATGTCCTTTATAGGACAGCACAAGAAACAGTTTCGGCCGATTCCACAGTTTTGAGAAATCGATGTTCAAAAATTTTTGGTCTGTATTCTGCCTGTAAGATGTTAGTATGTCAGACAATTTTTGCTATTTTTTGCCAATTTTGCTAGTTTCGTACTTTTATGAGAATCTACATATTATATGCTTTAAAATGATGTATAAAGCTCTTTCCAACTCGCAAAATTGCGAAAGTTATAGCGTTTCAAAATATACCCACAAAAGCACTGCACAAAAGGATACCAGCACCTTAAGGTGCTGGTATCCTTTTGTGCAGTGCTTTTGTCGTGACTTTTCGAAACGCTATAACTTTCGCAATTTTGGGAGTTGGAAATAGCTTTATACATCGTTTTAAAGCTTATAATCTGTGCATTAACATGAGCTTAAGGGGGCGCTTCCATTATCGGGATTATTGATGTAAAATTTGGACCAATTGCTCAATTTTAAAGAAATCCCAACTGAAGTTACTTTGGTTGGCGGGGCATGTTTTGACAAAATTTCAGTGACTGAGACCGTCTGCTTGGCTAGCTACCATTATGGCTTAAAAAATCGAAATTTTATTAGAGCCCCAAACGATTAATTCGAATGCACTATGTGAAAGAACATAAAAAGAGCTTTACAACGATGTGCATATCACTTCTGCACGTGGTTTCTATCAAAAGTTACAGGCGGTTGAAAAATTGGCAAATTTACGTTGACCATTCTCATTTCGTTTAGCAAAGTAAAAACTAACAGTTCGAAAATGAATTCTAAAGGATATTTCATTATGCTTTTGTGTTGGATTTGTTTATTATTTTATAAAATGCACTACGCA
Organism: Trissonchulus latispiculum; assembly: GCA_030248195.1. NCBI lineage: Eukaryota > Metazoa > Nematoda > Enoplea > Enoplida > Ironidae > Trissonchulus > Trissonchulus latispiculum. Next base: position 75,769 of record JASAND010002470.1, read on the forward strand.
ACTTATTAAAATCATAATATATTTGCAAAACAAAAGCAATTAGAGCGAAATTTTCCAATTTAACTTTCTCATAAATGCTTCGACCAAAGTTGCTCAAATTTTGCATGTACGTTTATTAAAGAGGTACGCAGGGGCACTTTTTTCATTTTTTGTTTAAACCTTAAATTCCGTGAGATATCGACTTCTAAAGTTTTTGAACATTTATAAAATACTCAAAATTGCACAAATCAAAAAAATGAAAAAAGTGCCCCTGCATTAGGTCCGTTTATAGATTTGTGCAAAATTTGAGCTGCTTTTATTTAGCCGTTAATGAGTGACACCATTTTGAAAATTTGAAATTATCCCTCTTGTGTAAGTTGCAAGCCAAGCAATAAATTTTTCAAACTCAGCAAATTACTAGTACTTAGCACCAACTATCGTTGCTGAAAATTTGAAAAAGATTGGTTGAGAATTGAATGCAGGAGAGCCGGTCCCGGTAATGGAAGCGCCCCCTTAAGAAACTAGCAAAATTGGCAAAAAATAGCAAAAAATTGCCGACATGCTGACATCTGACAGACTGAATATAGACCAAAAATTTTTGAACATCGATTTCTCAAAACTGTAGAATCGGCCAAAATTTCTTCTTGTGCCATGATATGAAGGGCATATGGGCCGAGGGACATTTTTTTGGATTTGGCTCAGCAAGTCTCAATACTCCAGAAAATCCGGCAAATGCGCGATGACACGAAATTTCGCAACTTTCTATTCAGTTTTCTCACAACTGGAGCTGTTTTAACTCAAACCAAGAAAAATGTCCCTCCGCAATAGGGCGAATTTTCATTCAGCCAAAAATCACGCGAATCCATTGTGTGGTTTTTGAGAAATCAATGTTCAAAACAAAATAATCGCAATTTTGCCAAAATGGTTTTTCGGCAAATTCTTCAGCTTAAAGCAACGAACTCCAGCGAATAGGTATTGATAAAATGCGCAATTGGACGGTGTATCGATTGAGTATAAATCAGCCAAAATTGTCTGTAAGATTTGGCAGTAATTTTGAAAAAATCGATTTCTTCAAAAATGGCCATTTTTTGACCCCAAAAGTAGTTTTTGGCTTGTACTGCCTTAACCACTAGAGGTAGCTCAAAAGTTGTAAAAGCAAAAATGTTCATTTTGGTACCCTCTTTCCAGCCATAACAACCAATCCTGTGTAGCGACTATGTACTGAGAGAATAAGGGCGAAAATCAAAACTTTCTTAACTTTGCACCTAAAAATCCGGGACTGGTCCCAAAATGTTAAAGAGCACAAAAATAATGTATTTGGAAAGTTTCATCCACTTTCATAAAGAATTGAAGCTTGTAGGATCGAATTTACACAAAGCGATACCAGCACCTTAAGCGAATAGTGTTACCGCACCTAATCGGAACACCAACAGATTGGTGCTGCGTGAATTTTCTTTTTTCATCCTCCTACTATAGACAAGGTAACCATATTTTTTCAAACAGTCGCCTTTTAATGAATCTTGGCTTTATTTTTGTGTAACCAAAGTTCCAGACGGGCCATGCGCTGTTCAACCTACGACGACAGTGAAGTGGTTTTAATATTTTTAATATATAAATTTGCTGTCGCTTTGATCCATACTTTTCCACAATTAAAGAAATTCCCAAAGTATTTAAAAGACAGTCGTTGAAATTATGTTTCTATATTTTATTGTAATAATTTTTAATAATAATTTTATTTTATTGTAATTGCTCCCCTGCTATCAACTGCTATACTCTACTTGTAATGAAAAAATATGTAATAAGCAGGTCCTGTTACGTACGCCAACGACGAAAACTGTATTATAATGAAATTACTATATATAAGTTCGAACAGTCTGGAATTGTACAATTTAGTGTGATTAAATGTGATTTTAAACAGTGCAAATAGACACCGACTATTTTCGTTTGAAATATTAAACTTCACAAGGTCTGTGACTGATCTGCGATTTGCGAGTTTGCTACCACATGCCCTGATTTTGAAAATCTTGTAACTAAAACATACAGGAAGGTAAGCCAATTCATAGCTTTGCGACCACAGGTGGGCAAGGAGGGGTTGGGGAATTCTCCCCTTGTCGGCGAACTCGCCCACAAGGGGTAACGAAATTGCTCTTATTGGATTCAGAAAATTGCCCAAAAGCCCAAAAGCAGTTTTAGGACTAAAAATTTGCCTAATTTGCCTACAAGAATGTATTACCAGCAGACCTTTTCTTTACGCTAATAAGTGTATCTTGCTTGGCAGGTTATGTCATGACGAAATTTAGGTTGCAGAGAGCAAGATGTTTTGGATACCTAGCTACCACCATTGATTAGCGCAAACGCAAACAATTAAAATTTTATTTAAGCTTTATGCAGTCATTTCGATTCCACAATATAAAGGACCACAAAAAACTTAGGAACTATGTGCGTGCATATCTCTTCTGTACGGTTTCTATCAAAAGTTACAAAGTTTTAACATAGGACGTTGACCGTTCCAATCGCGCATAGTCAAGTAAAAGCGGATCATACGAAAATGGAATCTATAGAATTGAACGGGTGATTTTGTGTTGGTTGTGTATATTTATATAAAAACCCTATGTAACCAGCTGATAGCATAATAAACTCACACACCCCAAAAAAGACGCGCAACTCACGCAACATTTTTCAAACTGATTTGCTTATAAATGCTACGACCAAACTTATTCAAAATTTGCATCAATTTTTTGGAAGGGTGCTTTGGAAGAGACAGATTTATTTTGGGGTTCAAGTGTAAATTCCGTGAAATCCTGATTTCCAAAATTTTTGAACATATATAAAATGCAGCGAAGGTGCTCCGAATATTGGATAACACTAAACGTGCAGCAAACGCATACACTATATAATCGTCAGTTAGAACCGGAACTGGTACTCTAAAACCAGAACCGGTACTCTAGGCCCGAAACCGGTACTCTGGAACCGGAACCGGTGCTTTAGAATCGGAACTGGAATCGGAACCGGAGCCAACACTCTAGAACCGGAACCGGCTCTCTAGTGCGTCTATCAAAGCAGTTTGATCACACCGTGCAGACAGAAGAAGAAGAAGGAGCACGGCCAACCAGTTCCCTAGGTGGTCACTGGTCCCGGACTTTGTGCTGGCCGGCCGTGACTTGGCCTACCCAGTTCCCTAGGTGGTCACTGGTCCCGGACTTTGTGCTGGCCGGCGGTGACTTGGCCTACCCAGTTCCCTAGGTGCTCAGTGGTCGCAGACTTTGTGCTGACCAACCGTGACTTGAGCCACCCACATAGGACTTTGGCTAGTTGTATGTGACTCGGCTACTGGGAGGAGACTTTGACCACCCAGTCCGGACTTTGGCCACCCGGTCAGGATTTTGGCCGCCCGGTGCAGACTTTGGCCACCCGATCCGGATTTTGGCCGCTCGGTGCAGACTTTGGCCGCCCGGTCCAGACTTTGGCTACTGGCGACGGACAGTGGCTATCCAGCAAGGACTTGGTCCATCCGGATCGGACTCTGTCAGCCCGAATAGGACTTTGGTACACCCGGGATGGACTTTTCTAAGTGGGTGGCACCAGCAAAAGCGTCGGTCTGCCCAGCGGAATGGTACCGGGTATACCGCCACATGTACCACATGTTTGAGACAAACCTTCAAGTAAAATCGATGTAGTAGTGCTGTGCATTTAACATACCGCTCTACACGTTTTACTTAAACACTGCGCACTTTAACTACTGGTTAACATTAATATAAATATGAATAGATTACTCTTGATTAACGCTTTTAAGTACGCTAGTCAGTTGAGGTAAGCAAAATCCTGTTAATTCTACTCTACTTCTTAATATGTGGACAATCGTTAAGATTACAATTCCCAGATAAGCTTGTACATATGGATATTTCAAATGAAATCTAGCTCAAAAATTAGCCGGTCATAACACCACTCGGCTTCTGCAAAGCCACCAAACGGTATCTGCTGATTTCTGCTATGAAATCTAATCTATTTGTAACACTTACACACGCAAATCATGCTGTTGTCTACTTCATATCGAATCAGGAAAAGAAATTCCGCTGATATCAAATCAGGAAAAGAAGTTCCGCTGAATCTGAGTTCTTTGTTTACTTCTGACTCATCTAACAGGCAGTTCGACAAGAACAGTTCAAGATGGTCAATTTATGATAATACGATAACCATTGCAGTGCAGACAATAAAGATCACTCCAGTATAAACGATTATTGCAGTGAGCACCAGCCACTGAAAAGATAAGCCAGTACAATGTAAACGATTTGCAATGAGCAGCAGCCTAAATTTAAACGACCAACTAGTTGCAATCAGCATAGTAACTACTAATCCTAATGTTCACCAGCTTTCATGCATTTGGGAAGTCCGCGACGATGGATAGACAGAGCATGTGGACTTTGTCTACTCGTTGCCAACTGCTTTTATTCGTATTGGATTTTATCCACTCAGCACGGACTTTGTCCAGAGGAAACAGACTTTGTCCACTGGGAACAGACTTTGTCCACTGGGAACAGACTTTGTCCACTGGGAACAGACTTTGTCCACTGAGAACAGACTTTGGCTGACGGAACCGGACTGTCGGCTACTGAAGTCGAACTTTGTGCTGAACAGATGTGACTGGCCACCCAGTTCCCTAGGTGGTCACTGGTCCCGGACTTTGTGCTGAACAGCTGTGACTTGGCCTACCCAGTTCCCTAGGTGGTCACTGGTCCCGGACCTTGTGCTAGTGCGAGTTTATGATGGACAAAAACGGGACTTCTGTCTACACGGTGTGATCAAAATCTTTTGACAGACGCATAGATTCGGAACCTGAACCAGTACTCTAGAACCGGAACCGGTACTTTGGAGTCGGAACCGGAGCCAACACTCTAGAACCGGAACCGGCTCTCTAGATTCGGAACCTGAACTAGTACTCTAGAACCGGAACCGGTACTTTGGAATCGGAACCGGAGCCAACACTCTAGAACCGGAACCGGCTCTCTAGATTCGGAACCTGAACCAGTACTTTAGAACCGGAACCGGTACTTTGGAATCGGAACCGGAGCCAACACTCTAGAACCGGAACCGGCTCTCTAGATTCGGAACCTGAACTAGTACTCTAGAACCGGAACCGGTACTCTGGAATCGGAACCGGAACCAGTACTCTAGAACCGGAACCTGAACCTGTACTCTAAAATCGGAACCGGAACCAGTACTCTAGAACCGGAACCGGTACTCTAGAAACGGAACCGGAGCCAATAGTCTGGAATCGGAATCGGCACTCTAGATTCGGAACCTGAACTAGTACTCTAGAACCGGAACCGGTACTCTGGAATCGGAACCGGTACTACAGAATCGGAACCAGAACTAGTACTCTAGAACCGAAACCAGAACCGGTACTCTATAATCGGAACCTCAACGGGTTTTGAAAATTGGACCCGGCCACACTCTAATACTACTTTCATAGGGGAAACCAACATGCTTATGTGTCCTAAATTTGATCCTTGCACACCCAAGTAAATTGTCATTATTTTACGAAGAGTAACTAATCACCATTTCAGAATTTTGATGCGGTCTCCACCCCACCCCTTGACAGCAAAATTACTGTACTAATATTTCTAAAGCGATAAATTTTATGTCATTTCACTCGATGATTTTCATTTATTAAATATCTTAAAATGGCAGCTACTGAAATTATGTTCCTATCTATTTCTAAAGTAATACCTAATTCCTGTTTTGCTGACAGCAGCTACTCCACTTATCTGGCTCAGTGGTGCGTGCGATATTCTCAAAAAACAATAAGGAGGTCCTGCCACATGCGTCACCAAATTGTATAATAAAACTGAAATTGCTTTCTTCAAACTGTCTGGAATTATGATTTATTGGGATAAAAACTGATTTTAAAAGATTCAAAAGCTGAATTAACAGACTGTTAAATTCCACAAGGCTTTAACAAACTCAGAGGATCTGTAGTTTTATTTAATCTGCAGTTACACAGGCGTTTCAGCAGTTATTTTCTTGATTATCTCGTGCCCAAGCAGACAATACCTAAGGTTAGAGTCGACTGAAAATTCTGAAGTTTCATTACTTAAACTGTTCTGGTTATAACTCTTTCATGTCTGAATTTCCTCAGAGCTAACGGTTTTTGGCTGCCATTTTTTACTGAGAGTACCCAGAGAGGTGGTCTACCACCAATCGATGGAGAATTAATTTGTCTTAAGGTGGTGATTCCTTTTGGAGACATCAAATTTGAACTCTTATTACTCATTCAGTCTTTGGAGTTAAGAATCCATTTTTATATCGAAATGTAGCTTAATATTTTCTATTTCTAATGAATACAGTGAACCTAACTTTAGTTCTTGGACATTATTTTACTGCATTTTCGAAGTAATTTAATTTTCCAGATTTTTTGCAGACTAACGTAAATTTTTTCGTGAGGCGTCGGCCACACCATTCGATTCCACTATCAAATAGCTGGGGACCCTTTTTAATTATAATGAAATCGCTCTTCCTTATAAAGAAATTAGCTAAAATGTATGCGCAACCTGGATTTTGCCTACTTTTCCCAACTTTGGTAAGCGACCACTTTAGCTAGAAAGCAGCAATCGGGGCAACTAAAAAGGGTCCCTGGGTAGGTATTTTTGTGTAAAACACGTCTAGTAAGTGGCAGCCCTCTAGCTTGCATAGTAAATGCTCCACAATCGCTGGAAAAAAATTTGGTCATGTTTTTGCAAAAACCACATTTTTTATGATAGCAGCCTATGGGATAGCATTTAAAAGAATACAATGCCACGAATAATCGGCCACAGCGAGACCTTCAAATTGACACCCTTGGTTTAATTTTACGCCTTGCGTATCTCAAGATATGGAGGATTATTTGATTTCTGCAAAAATGGCAAGTTTTCAAAGCCAAAATAAGAAAATCAGCTATATCTCACTATAGAGAAAAGCTAGAAAGGTGCTTTAAAAAGCAAAAATGTAGGGCTCAACAAGATCTTTCGAATAAATATAATTATAGCTATGTAGCTACTGTCTAATTGTAAAACATCGGCAAAAACCGCCCTGAACGGAGACGTCGAAGTTTTGAAGTGGGATTGCATTGAGGGTGTTAGAATGCTAAAAGAACTTATTTTGGTAAGTTTCATCAAATTTCATCTTGATTTGAGTCGCCAATCAACAGTACATACCTAAAAGGAATCACCACCTCAAGGTGAAGAAGCTGGACAAAGTACAATAGTTTGCTATTCATTGCAGAAGATCAACCAATTTATTTTTACTTGCTAGCGTTGATTCTGAGGCGGAATAAACTAACATTAATTTAGTCAGCATAGCCTCTCCTGTCACCATGGGGACCGGCTTTGCCGCCGGTACTTAGAGCCGACCTGGATTCTTTGGAACAGAGCGCTAGAACTAGGGTTGGCCGTGTAGCTGGCTCCGGGCCTTGGGCCGGGTTTGGGCCGGGCCGGCCCGGTTTTAGTCCCGGGCCCGGACAGTTTTGTGTTGGGCCCGGTGCGGGCTTTAAGCCGGGCGTAGTAGCGGGTCCGGGCTTCGGAGTCCAGTACATAATTGGAGACCGGTGTGTGCTATTCAATAAACTAAATATAATAAAATAATTTCTGGAATGACACTAAAACTAATTTAATGAATCATATTTGGTTATTTCAGACATGAATCGATTCTTCACGATAGCGACGATGTTTGCACTGGGCGGAGTTTGTTTGGCGAAATCTGACAAACGGGATGTTTTCGAAACCGCCTGTATCAATGGTTACGCTACACTAGGCGAGGCTTACTGCAAAGCTCACGCGGCCAGCTGTGCTTGCACCTGCGATCCCAGCTGCGAAAATGGCAAAAAGGCCCGTCTTGAATATGACCTAAAGCAATGCTCAAAGCGTCTGGTGCCCTCCAAATGCAGAGGCTTCAGCTATTTCACCAGTGCAAGTCGTATGTCTTGTGGTGACATCGACTGCATAGGGTATCGAAATGTACTGGCCTACTGTACCGGGCGTTTTGTCCGTGAGTCTGTTACGCCCTACTGTCACCGAAATGGGGTTCCGGCTAAATGCAAGGCCTACTGCGAAAGCGAATACATTTCTCCGAAAACTGTAGACCAGGCCGAAGCCGCAGACTGTCTACAGTATGCTCAGAAAATTCTACAATCAAAGTTGGAGGCTCAACTTGACGGCAAAAACGATGGGGAAAGACCCCTGCCCAGTAAAGATGTGCTACATACGCCCCTGAGCCCGGAATTGGCCGTTAAGGCTAAGAATATGTGCCAACTGACTAAAGGATAACTTTTTCTGATGGACAAAAATGATTTTAGCAAAACTGTTCGTTTAGGTTTCATTATTTCACCGAAAATTCCTATCCGAATGGAATTGAAGGAATTTAACCTGCAATCCGATGTATTCGTTATGACAGATGGCGCGTATTCGTGAATAAACGAGTATAAGATGTCTACTTTTGGTTTCATTTAGGTTTGTAAGGTGCCAAGCGAACATAACGTTGATAAGCAGTCTGACAGCAGGCAGGCTCTCTGTGTGAGCTCGCGAGCTGTGCTGAGTTGGAAGGGAGTACCACCATGGGATAACGTGGCGGGGAAAGTGGGATGGCGCAGACTCCCCCAGACCGACCAAAAGTGGGTAGACCTCCTGAGCGTGAAGGAAAAGAGGGCAGACCTTCTCGTCCAGAAGGGAAAAAGAACAGACGCATCGACCAAAACTACGATTTTTTAGCAAACTAGTGATTTTTTCGAAAACATTCTTAAAAAACGCTAACAAACCTCATTTTACTAAATTTTGGCCACAATTTGCAATTTTTGCTAATTTTGATGTGACCTCTTAAAATTTTGGAATTTCTCAGCCGTCGTAAATCCCTGGTCGGAGTCGGGGCAGACACCCCATACCCCAGTGTAAGGGAAGCAGGCATAGGAAAGATTGATAGGCCTGATATGGGAGTTCAGCTGATGGCCCTGTAGTGTAGCGGTAGCATGTCTGTTTCCGGATCAGAAGGGTAGAAGCGCTACACCAGAATCCGTCGCCGTGTTATTGAATGGGTACCTGTCGCCTGTCGTTACCCGACCTGCGACCAGCTAGTTTGATTTATGCCTATAATAAAAAATAGCGTTTATTTAAGGCTTCTAAACTACTTTACATAATAATAAACAGAGAATTACGAATTATACAAAACACCGTAAATTGCTGAGGACATTTCAAAAATTGACCTGTACTCCACCGAATAATCAACCGAAAACCTATTTTTCTAGCACCGTTAAGAAAATTCTTGGAATTTTAGCAAATGCAGTACCAAGACCGCAACTAGCCTCGCGGATGAAAAATTTTCATTACCCGTGCCGGAAATTGCCCGAAATTGCCGACCTGAAACATGTGGAACCATTCGCCCCGCTGTGTCTTCACCCTAACGACTGTAAGACTCGGTGTAGGGAAATCCAGTTGTTGCTTTTGAGTTTTACGTGCAGAGCTGGAAGCGGGTCGCGGGTGAACACGGTTACCCGAGGGTAGGGTAGGGTCTGGGTCAGAGAGTGTGGCCCACGGGTTAAGGATGGATTCAAGTGGGTCACTTGAGGCTCCAACGATTACGTTTTTCTACGAAACAATGCTGAAAATTTACAGCTGTCATACTCTTTTGTATTATGTACTGTCGTCATAACGTACCAGATTCTTTTAGTCACACTATGACTAGGATTTTTTCGTGGGATCGTCTCATCCCGTTCAACAAAACGCATTCTTTCCAGCCCGCCTTATCCCACTTTCTAGTCGAAAATAACAAATACAATCCCAACCATACGTGTGCTTGGGGGGGTTGGGGGTTTTCACCCCCCCAGACCTGAGCTCACCCCCCCAGAGGGGTCCCTCACCCCCCCCAGAATCCGGATTTTTCCGGTAAAAAACCGAAAAAATCCGGTTTTTCGGCGGCCTTCGGCCGCCCTTTACCCCCCCCCCCCCAGAACTTCCCCTCCTGCACATGTCTGATCGCAACTTATATATCCCATTTTGACTGAAGCTAGGAACTTAGGAATATGATTTCACATGAACACAACACACTATTGTGAAGTTTGACTTTAGCAAGTAATAGTTAAACTGTATGAATATTATTAAATAAGGCGCGTTGACTGTGTTAGTACTAAATGAGACGAAGATCACAGTAACTATGTGGTGTGTGATGACAGTACAACAAAACTCTAGTACGCTAGCACATACCTGACAACACAGAATTTACTGTCAATCCGCTACAGAACTAGACAAGTTTCATAAATTGATGAGATTTCACATGATATTTCCAATTTTAAAAATTGTCAGGGTTTTTTCATTGCAGTGAACACGGCACGAAAGTACCTCGAAAATAAGGAAAGTGGCTCTGACAGCAGAATACTCCAGACTACTCATACTTAGCCTCTTAACTATATTATATGATGGATGAACAATAGTTAAAAGCATTTCGTCAGCAATGCTTATACCGTTTTTTATAAACTACGACACATAAGTGCTACCGAGCACCACTTTATTCCACTAAAACAACATTTAATTAAACTAGACTGTTTCTTTTACAAACCCCATCCATTAAATAGTATGATTCATTTCCATCTTTGTTCTCCGTCGACCCAAATGTAACATCCAAATCCAAATCAACGCAATGTAGCATCCATAGCTAAGTTAAAATACATCAGGAGTGCAGCAAATTATCTGCGAAATTCTATCGCCAAATTTATAACAAAATCTGTGGTACTAAAGTTCACCAACAAAACGCCAACATTTCCTCGATAATCGGAGGCAATTCCCGACCCATAACATGTATGCCGTGTTTCAAAGCAAGACCAGATCTATAAGCAATGTGGCCATAACAATTATCTGGTAGTTTAATTGTAATGTCAGTTTGAACTAAAACTCGAGGTTTTGCTGGCGCTACGAATGATCTTGCACTAAAAAGATCGTATCCAGTTGAATATGCAGTACATTGAATAGATAGCAACTTCTGTCAACAACAGCACCTCTAAATTTGCCATTACTGAATTTACCAGTTGCGACTGTTCCTATACATGAAAGCTATAGGCTGTCTACCTGTCTTCAGAATATTAATAACCACGGATATGAATCCCATCTTCTAGTATCAACTACTTGTCACCAAATGGTGATAATTCAAACTGGTTTTGTTCTGCTCTTGGTTTTACTGATGACATCACATGCAAGCAGCAATAAATTCGTTTTATGTCGTGAAATACTTCCCTTTCTTAAAGTATCCATATAGTCTAAATGACGGAACTGCTTCTGAACAGTGCTCTTTGAATCCCCGTTTCGCCTTGATGTCTGGAAACATTTAGTAAATCTTATACCAACAAATTCCAAGTCTTAGGAGCCTGCACCTTTATCTTTCATTACACTTGAATGAAGGAAATGGTGTTCGTCGTAATCACTCGTGCCGTAAAGGTCCTGGTTTCCCAACATATCCCTGTAAATATCATGTGTACAAACTAGGCACAGAAAATAAACACTAGAAAATCAAACAGTCGTTATGCATGAACAGCAGTTGCTGATTATTGTAAGAGTTAACCATAAAGTTGTAGTGGATATTGTACATCAAATGTTTGGACAGATCAAGCGCACTGAACCCAACATAAATCGCCTTCAGGAAAACATCTTCTTTCTTTTTTTACAGCAAGATATCATTAATTTCTGTATGTGGTACAAGCAGGAAATTCCTTTCCTACCAAATACGAGTTTGTTAAACAGCTTAAAGATGCAGCTGCTCTTACCACTCTCACTCTGACACATACCTAAACACACTACTTCGGTATTCTTAACCCATTAGAAACAATTCCGGTGTCTTTGTATGAAAATTTGACAATTTTAGACTTTTGACGAATAAATCTTACAAAGTTGCTTGAAATTAGCAAAAGCATATTCAATCGAAACAACTCGTCAACATAACTTTGCTCTTGGAAAATTTTTTATATCCTCAAAATTGCGAAAAATAAGCGAGATTAAAGATATTTGCAGCAAAACACCTGATTTCCAAATTTAATTCGGGTGACCAGTGTGGCCAGCACCAATTTTGATGACTCGATGTGTGGAAAGCCAAAGCGAAAAGGTTGCCAGATTATTGTCACATTTGTGGGTTATTTAAAAGGGCAGCTGCAGCAGCAACATGATGCTAGAATCGTGTTAAATTTTAATCCTTCAAAAATCAATTGAAAAAATTTAAAGGCCTAAATATAAAATTCCAATACCAAGATACCGCAGTTTAATATTTTAGCACTATTTTATTGTAAAATATGTTCAGATTCTTCAAAATGTCACAGGTGTGTAAATCCTAACTAAGACACAGCTAAATAATTTATCGTTTAATAGTTAAAATTAATTCCTACGTATCAAGATTATCAGAATTTATGGTTTAATTAAACTCTACCTAAAACCATATATACGTACCTACCTGAAGGCTATGTTTCTTGAAATTATTCTAAGTCCCAACTTTCTTATACTAGGACTTAACTTTCTTTCATGGGGCCTATGGTAGTTTTCGAAGGAAGGCTGTAGTAGCTTTTGCGTAAGAACGGGTTATGCTGATGTTTTCTTATTGGTTAGAGAATTTTGGTAATAGTCGTGACTAGTTCTTGGAATTGTTAAGCTTATGCCTGACAGTTGATGAATATTTTGCTCCAATTTTCGGGTTTTTACGTTTCCTTTAGTATTAGGAAATATGTCAGAAAGTGTGAGTCAAAGCTTCGTCAGAGAAAGGCTTGAAAGAGACCGCCTAAGTTTTTATACTTTTTGATGGAAAGAGCTTTCGACTTTTCGACAAGGCGTCATTAGAAAAGAGAGATACGGTAGCACGTAAGAGGCGAAGCTAACTGAAGTATAAAAGTTTATGTTTTGAGGCATTTTGGCTGCTGGTGGGCTGTGTGCTGTTCCTGATTGCTCGTTGCCTTGCCTTTGTTTATACCTGTGGTCTGAACTCTATATATATCTTGTCTTTGTTATAACCTGCCCTCTGCTTCATAGTAAAAGCCTAGTGTTCACTGATGCCTAAGACGAGCAACGATCCACAACCCCAACCGTCATAAGGCCTACACGGACCAGATTTCCACACTTCCACTAACAGAACTATCGAGGACCTCAAGGCTTCGTGACAAATGTTTGTCGGGAGATTTTTCGGCGCACGCGAAAATGACAACTTTTAACACTGCCTATGTTTAACACATGAAACCGCAACTTTGAGGTGAAATTATTACTCGACAACCCTATGACTTACGACTTTAATTTTAAAAACTCATTCAAATATACCGTCTGGACAATAAAATTTGTAAAAATCAGCGAGATCGGAGAAAGTCGAAAAATTACCCAAAAATGCAACCCCCTTTAAAGGTGGTGGTATCCTTTTGTGCAGTGCTTTTGTGGCGATTCTTTGCAACGCTATAAATTTCGCAATTTTCGGAGGTGGAAAGAGCTTTATGCATCATTTTAAAGCTTATCATCTGCACATTCACAAGCGCTTACGAAACTGGCAATCTTTGCAAAAAACAGCAAAAATTTTCTGACGTGCTAACAATGCTGACATCTAACAGGATGAATATAGATCAAAAATTTTTGAACATCAATTTCTCGAAACTGAAGAATCTGCCAAAAGTTCTTTTTGTGCCACGATATGAAGGACATATGGGCCGAGGGACTTTTTTCTGGATTTGACTCAGCAGTTATAAACGTTCGAGAAAATCGGTCAAATGCACGATAACACGAAATTTCGCAACTTCGCATTGAGTTTTCTTGCTAGTCGATAATTTTTAGCTCAAACCAAGAAAAACAACCCTCCGCAGAAGTGCGACTTTCAATTTTGCCAAAAATCTCCGGAATCCGTCGAGTAGGTTTTGAGATATCGATGTTTGAAACAAAATAGTCGCAGTTTTGCCAAAATGGTTTTTCGGCCAGATCTCTAGCTTAAAGAATAAAGTCCGGCTAATGGGCATTTATAAAACAGGCATTTAGACGCAGTATCGATTAAGTATATATAAATCAAAATTGTCTGTAAGATCTGGCAGTTATTTTGAAAAAACTGATTTCCTCGGAAATGACCATTTTTGACCCTCAAAACAATTTTTGGCTTATACTGACTTAATCACTGGAGATTGAGCAAAGGTTGTAAAAGCAAAAATGTTCATTTTCGTGTCCTCTTTCCATCCATAACAACCAATCCCGTGTTTTGTTTACCTATTGGGAGCCTAAGGCCACAAACCAAAACTTTCTTATCTTTTTGCCTAAATATACGAAACTGGTCCCAGAATGCTAAAGAGCACGGAAATAGGTTATTTCGTAAGTTTTAGCCATTTACGTAAAGGATTAAATCCGTATGAGTCAAAAATACCCGAAAGGAAACCAGCACATTAAGTGATTGTAGTAGGATTAGTAAACAGTTCATTAGGACTTGAAGCTTAGTTCTTAGTAGTTGGTATACGGTTGGATACTAAAGTCTGACCAAAAAATGGAGTGAGCGAAATTGTTTTGCTTATACTGAATTATCGGTACATTTTTGTTGCAGCAATGTATATATTTTCTGAACCGTCACGGCATGAACTTTCTTTTGGTTGAAAAAAATTTTTAAAAAACTAAGATTCGTCAAAAGAAGCCGATTTTTTAAGTTTTGAAAGATCAGTAGAAGCCAGGAACTAACCGTTCGGTGGAAACTTAGCCCATGTCCCAGACATTTTGAATATCAGCTGATGTGGTCAAAAATTGCGATAGTTATTCAATTTTTTCGATTTTCAAAATCCTTTGATCTTTGCCGCTTTTCCAACTTCGACTGGCTATTACTCGCGACTCACTCAATGCAAAACTTTTTTAATTGGATATTCAGGACCGCTTACGTGTCAGCTTTCATGTGACATATGAGGTTTTTCAAAATTTCAAAGTCGATTTTTTTGTAAAATACCACTTTTTTGACACAAAATTTCGACAATGCGAATTCAGCAAGAGTGGGTAAAAATAACATTATCGTAAAGTTTAATCTGAGCTGAATCCATCGATATAAAGTCTTAAATTGCCCCAACAACGAATTTTTAAACAATTTAGCTTTTTAGCCGGTTTTTGGCTAGTTTACACTATTTGCGGCAAATCAATGCACAATATAGCACAACTTGTCAGAAATCAGATGAAATGGAAAATTGTTTAAAAATTCGTTGCTGGGGCAATTTAAGCTGTAGCCACGAAAACTTTATATCGTTGGATTCAGCTCAGACTAAACTTTATGATAATGTTATTTTTACCCACTTTGCTGGATTCGCATTGTCGAAATTTTGGGTCAAAAAGTGGTATTTTTCAAAAAAATCGATTTTCAATTTTTGAAAAACCACATATATAACATGAAGGCTGACACGTAAGCGGTCTTGAAAATCCAATTAAAAAATTTTGCATTGAGTGAGTCGCGAGTAAGAGCCAGTCAAAGTTGGGAAAGCGGCAAAGATAAAAGGATTTGAAAATCGAAAAAATGGAATATCTGTCGCAATTTTTGACGAAATCAGCTGATATTCCAAATGTCTGGGGGCCTTTTCAAGAAAGGGTAGAGTAGAGTTAAAATTAACTCGATCCTTTTCATGAAAGAGTTAATAGAGGGAAAGTCCAACTTTAGTGGAGTTAAAACGAGTTAAAAATGGTAATTTTAACTCTACTCTACTCTACTCTACCCTTTCTTGAAAAGGCCCTGGGACATGGGCTAAGTTTCCACCGAACGGTTAGTTCCTGGCTTCTACTGATCTTTCAAAACTTAAAAAATCGGCTTCTTTTGACGAATCTTAATTTTTTAAAAATTTTTTTCAACCAAAAGAAAGTTCATGTCATGACGGTTCAGAAAATATATACATTGCTGTAGCAAAAATGTACCGGTAATTCAGTATAAACAAAACAATTTCGCTCCCTACATTTTTTGGTCAGACTTTAGAGCCGCTGAGTCGACGAGACCAAGGCAAATTAAGTCGATCTGGAGCCTGTTCAGTCTGTCTGTCTAGAAGAGAACGCCAACCTCAGTTATTTTAGTGATATTAGTGAGCCTTAGAACCACCTGAGACTACCATTTCATCAGCGTGCGGAGTGCCACAATCAATGCAAGTTTAGTCTGATTTTCCTGATAGCCGACGATAGTTCTCTAGTTGAGCCTGAGCATTCGTAGGCCTTCATCCGTGGGATCGTGCTGAGATTGAAGCTTGGACTGTAGGCAGTTAACCGAAGGGTACTCCTCATACAGAGCCCTGGTCTTGTGTTTTCGAGTGTGAGAACTGTACCAACTTTAGGGTTCCATTTGTCAGGTGCAGTGACCCTGGTACTGACCCGTTGGTGGCAGTTAAACATCTGGGCCGCGTTGCAAAAGATTCTCCTAAGCCTAGGAGGGCTCCTAAGTTCAGCTTAGGTGTTCACTTTAGGAGAATCGGGTTGCAAAAGATTCTCCTAAGCTAGGAGTGCTATCCACCGCTCCTAACTTTTCTCCTAAGTTGGCTGAGTTTAGGAGCAGCGCTAGCTAAACTTGGGAGAAATCTGAAACGGGTTTAGGAGGTCTCCTAACCCCTTCTAGACAGCTCCTAGGAGGGCACTTAGGAGAATCTTTTGCAACGCGGCCCAGAACTGTCCCCTTGACCACTGTTTCCAGGGGACATGAGTGGACCAAGTACCCTAAGTCGGACTGTCTGAATTAGGTTAGACCCACACAAGGTAGCTTAGTCCTTAGACCTAACAGTAGATCTTCTCGCTGTTTGTCTCTCTCTGTGGAACCACGAGTTCCCCTTTTGTTACATAATTAAGAATTAATTTGCCAAAGCAAATAGCGTCGTCAGCTAGTACCACCGCTCCTGATCGGAACACTAAACGGGATATGTTGCATACCTGAAAGTATGTATAAAGTATTTGTCTATGAAAGTATATATAAAGTATTTGTCTATTTTCGAAGATAAGTCCAATAAATATATATTTTAGATTGAGCCTCTTAAAGCCAACATACGAGACGAGTCAAGAGCTTCTCAGCCTATAATTGCGAAATTAACTTTAATATTTCTAAATGTATAAATTTCTTGTCCGTTTCAATCCATACATTTCCTCAGAAATTCACAAAATACTTAAATCGAAATTAGACGTTCCTTTGTCTTATTGCAGTATGTAATTGCTGCACTTATGATTGCAGTATATGTAATAAGAAGATCCTGCTACATACATCAACATCTCAGACTGTATAATAAACCCAAAATTATTTTGTTGAAACGGTCTGGAATTGCAATTTAATGTGATTAAATGTGATTTTAAATGCTTTAAAAGACGCTGACTATTATATATATTTTTAAATCCGAGATTTCACTTCACCTGTGATTGATCTGCGAGTTTAATCTATAACTACATTCTGTGGTTAACATTTTTCGCTCAAGCAGAAGACAATTAAGGTAAGCCTTCCAAGTAGTGCTCGGATCGGTTCCACTGGGACCGGTAGAACCGGAACCGGAACCGGAAGCATTTGGAACCGGAACCGGAAGCATTTGGAACCGGAACCGGAAGCATTTGGAACCGGAACCGGAAGCATTTGGAACCGGAACCGGAAGCATTTGGAACCGAAACCGGAAGCATTTGGAACCGAAACCGGAAGCATTTGGAACCGAAACCGGAAGCATTTGGAACCGAAACCGGAAGCATTTGGAACCGAAACCGGAAGCATTTGGAACCGAAACCGGAAGCATTTGGAATCGGAACCGGAAGCATTTGGAACCGGAACCGGAAGCATTTGGAACCGGAACCGGAAGCATTTGGAACCAGACCGGTTCCAGTGTAATTTGTCTCAGATGATTTGAGAAATGTTTCAGTTTTCAGAAAACTGTTTCAAAAATTAAGTTTTCAGCCTGCAAATTTTGAAAATTTCTCCAGTTTTAAATTGAAATTTTCAGTCCGCAATTTCTGAAAACTTCCCTAGCTTTTGAATGAGGTTTTGCAGGAGTCTGCTGAAACCCGTTATATATACTGTATTATTCTCCAACAAATAAAAGTTTAAATTTTTCTTGTATATTGGCAACAGGACCCACTACATTTGAGCCGATGATTCCTTCTGGAGTCACCAGCTTCGCAGCACTACTACTAAAATTTAATTACTTTTCTACATGTAAATTAATACCCTTAAGCATATACATATCAACGTTGGGACATAATGCTTTGATCCAATTTATAAAAAAATCAAAAAATTTTAATTATAAGCTTTTTTAAAAATCTCAGTTGGAACCGGGACCTAGAACCGGAATCGAAACCGGGACCGGTTTAAAAAATCGGAACCGGTCCGAGCACTACTTCCAACAGCTCATTATTGTCAAGAGTACATAAAAATAATGAACAACACCTGCCTGTAGTCACTAAGGCCAAGCCTTAATCCGAAACAGGAGAGCCAATGGGTGCTGCGAGTGCTCTTACTCAGAGAGAACTTCAGATATATACTCAGGGAGTATATATACTGTGGCATAAAATCAAAAGGAAGAAACCACTTGATTTTTACATAAATCATGACATCGGGACAAAAAGTTTATAGTTTTTAATTTAGCATATATTTGGCGAGAGCATTTCCAAAGAGGACGTTCTGTTGGTAGAAGGTGTCTTCTTCATCGTTTTTTGTTCCTCTTTCTTTAACCTGAATTCATTCTGAACGATTTGTGAACTGGCAAAATGTATAATTGCAGAAAAGATAGAGCTTAAAGTCATTCACAGTTAGTTACATCAAGAGTTTATAATACCAAGAGTGAGAAGCTTGGCCCTTCCTAATGGAAATGGCCTGCGAGATGCTCGGCACATTAAGGCCGAAATCTCGGGGGGGGGGGGGGTACCACTTACCATTGTTCAGCATGTGTTTATATGCGTTTAAACTAAAACGCATCTGATTGGCTAATCGCCTACCTTATGTCCAATTTACGTGTATAAGCGTGTATATAATAAATCCTTTTCACGAGATGCTGGTACATGCTGAAAACCCGATTCTGTTATAATATCAAAGTCCAGAGCCCCGTTGCATAAAACACTGATTACTGATTAATCTGTAATCAGTAATCAGAAATCAGTGAATTATCAGTGAAATAATCTGTGAATTATCAGTAAGTGTTGCATAATGATTACTGTTTACTGATAATTTGTCAGTAAATTGCCATCAGTGTTTGTTCACCGCTTATTTACGTTATGTTTGTGATTTTAGTTTCTCTGGTTCACTAGAATGCGCTGTATTCATTGATATAAAAATCTTCGTGATCCCATGACTACAACTACTTTATTTCTTTAAAATATGATTCTTTATTTTTACAAATCAACCGGTTTTAAGCCACCCCAAAATTTTATACTTTAGAATTTATTTTTTACCGTTTCATATTCATTATTGAATCTACATTATTAATTAATAACAAGAGTACATATGTAAGAGTATGACAACTGGCAAACTACCTCTTGTCAGAGCCAAAACTATGCTCTGTTCGCTAACGGCCTACCCCCTCCCCAAATTGGACCCCAGTCAACAAAGTAAATTCGCCCGCTATGTTTGTGTTCTAAAGTTCGAAACAGACACAAATTACACTTACGCACTGCTTGTGTTTTCGAGCTTAAGGGGGGTCACTTTGGTCAAAAATCGATAGTCACGGATTTCGCTCATTTTCACACAATATGCCCCCATATGTTCTCAAAAATAACTTAGAATATTAGCGTTCGAAATCAAACTGTGACAGAGTTATTCAGGTTCAAAGCCGGAAAACTTGAAAATTCCGGTGATGAGCCCTGCAAGGTCAGGTGGAGACCAAACGCGACCGAAAACAGGGTTAACCGATACACCAAATTAAAGCCTTTACTAACGTAATATTCAAGTGCAGACGTGGCTCAAGGCCAGCTATCCAGGCGTTCATAATGCATGTTTGAGTGCTGCACTGACCTAGCCTTGCAGGACTGCCCAGTATAACTTTGACTCGTTTTATCTTGCACAGACAACATTTTAGACCCATGGTTGTATGAGAAAACTTGCTCCTCGTTCCATTAGCTATCGATTGATACCCATTTTGTCTATATTTGGAAAAATTTTAAAATTGACATTTTTCACATATAAAGATCAAAGGTGCCGCCACAGCAGCATGTTCAATATTGACGAATTGTTGTTGGCCACACTATGTGACAGACATAGACATATTAATTAATCTGCCAAGTTTGGTGATTTTTACCACATAATGAGTGAGAAGTTATTAAAACAATGTGAAAATTATGAAAAATGGCCATTTTTAGCAAAATTTGCTGTTTTTGTGGCAAGTTTTTTGAGATGTAGATGATAGAAACATGCGAGTACTTTCATAAGACGTGGTTTTATGCATAGAGTGCAGCTATCTATTGGCCGTTTCTGTAGCTTTTTGCCAATCGTTCAGGACAAGCAAAAGAGTACCGTAGGTCCTGTTTTTCATGGTCCAAAGATGGCCGATGTCACGGTGCAAATCTTCCCCCCGGGCAAATCTTCCCCCCGGAAGATTTGCACCGGTGCAATTCTTCCCCCCGGAAGTTTTGCACCGGTGGGAAGATTTGCACCGGCAGAATTTCATAGTTATTAACAATAATAACTGCAACCGAGGTCTTAGCTAAGCTCTGGCCTTAGTTTCGAAATTGTAAAATGCTGCTTAATCGAAACTAGAGATGAGCACGGGCCGGATTTTTTCGGCCCGGCCCGGCCCGGCCCGCTCCAAAATCTTGCTCGGCCCGGCCCGGCCCGGCCCGCTAGCAAAATTTTTCGGCCCGGCCCGGCCCGGCCCGCTCCAAGATTCGGCCCGGCCCGGCCCGCAAAAAGAAAAATTCCAAAATTTTACTAACAATATTATTTCAAAGGTTCCAATGCAATATGGAAACGCTAAAATGTGCTACAAAATGTTAAATTTTGCTGTAAAATAGCCAGAATGAGTAGATATTTAGCTAATTTTAGCGATTTTAGAACATTTTCTATAGTCGATCCGGCCCGTTTCGGCCCGAGCCGGCCCGCAGTTAAAAAATTTTCTCGGCCCGGCCCGGCCCGGCCCGCTAACAAATGAATGTCGGCCCGGCCCGGCCCGGCCCGGCCCGCGGGCCGGGCCGGGCCGGGCCGGGCCGACGGGCCGAAATGCTCGTCTCTAATCGAAACATAGCCTGAAACAACGCGATGATGCTTCTTTAAACTTTAGCTTTCACATATGAGGGCAAATGTGAAATGGATTTTTTGACTGGTATGGTGTAGCTAAGCTGGCACAACAAGAACCGAAATAGCTAATTACAATTCACAGGTTTCGCAATAAAATAATTGATTAAAATTGACCAGTGCTTTGTAGTTTGTTATAACTCCATGAATGAAAGTTCCTTCTTTAGAGTTATTTGTGAATTTACTTTCATTTATCTATATAAACTATGAATTTATCAATGTCAATCAAACAATCTTTGAGCTAAAATGAACATTGAAGTTTTAACTATTTTAACTTGAGTAACTCGTGTAACTCAGAACTAGGATTTATCCTCTTTAGCTCTTTACTTCAAAATCCAGTTGCACTTAACTCCATAAACTCCTCTATACTCTTTTGAGAAGACCTTTAGAATTTAGATATCCATATTTGAGATCGCCCTCACAAGGAAATACACCAAAAACGAAACCAAGCAAAGTTTAGATTCTTACATGAAAAATAGCAATAATAATTGGTTAAGAAAGCAAGAAAAATGTTTGGAAGAACTAGGATTAAATTTTATCCACCCAAAGCCCTAATTGCACTTTATCAGCCCCCCCCCTCCCCAACTGGAAGACGTCTAGAAATAAAGGCAAATTTAAGGTTAATTCGAAAATTTTTTAAAATTTCAATCAATTTTAAGTTTTAATCTGTCTATTATTGATTTATTATCTTAAAATTTGGTGAGAATGCGATTGTGCGCACTTTCAATCAGTCTTTTAAACTGTTTTAAAAATTAAATTCTTGATTTTCAGGGGCAGACAAACGGGATCCAAAAAGTTTGCTACCATTTTTGCTCAAATGTTGG
Organism: Trissonchulus latispiculum; assembly: GCA_030248195.1. Taxonomy (NCBI): domain Eukaryota; kingdom Metazoa; phylum Nematoda; class Enoplea; order Enoplida; family Ironidae; genus Trissonchulus; species Trissonchulus latispiculum. The sequence continues at coordinate 97,773 of JASAND010002470.1, forward strand.
TTCCAGGGGGTTTCAGAAGCGTTGAACACGAATCTGAGATTAATTTTTGTACAGCTTTTCGTTAGCTCAATCTAACAACTTCATCTTAGAATATATAAGCTAACGAAAAGCCGAATTGAAAAATGAATTTCGATACATGATAAACCAAACACGTCTACGAATGTTACGAATACCAGTGTTCCCAAATGAGCTTTATCCCCCCAAAGGGGTAGACGTAATGTTCAATTGATCCTAGCCAGGTTTCAGTCATTGAACGTTATAAAATTCAAATACAAGATACAGGTTATTTCGGTTTATTGTATTTGTTGAATTTAATACATAATTCGACACAATTTTGCCTAAGTGTTATTACAATTCAATTTAATTAATGAAGGCTGCCAAAACGACAGGTTTGACGACGAGTTGAACTATTACTTCATTTATTAAAAACAAGTGACTGGCGAAAAATAAAACGTGGAATTGTTAGAATTAATCTTAAATAGTTCCCAAAACTTTTGAATCATGTGTTGCTAACTTCACGAACGCTCTGGCAGCTGGTGCAAATCTTCCCCCGGGGGAAGTTTTGCACCGGTGCAAAATTTCCGGGGGGTAGATTTGCACCGGTGCAAAACTCCCGGGGGGAAGATTTGCACCGGTGCAAAACTTCCGGGGGGAAGATTTGCACCGGTGCAAAACTTCCGGGGGGAAGATTTGCACGGGGGAAGATTTGCACCGTGACACCGATTTTCCAAAATTTTGACTTTAAAAATTCGCCAAAAATCCAATACTGAACAGAATCGCTTCAGAGGAGATAGCTGCACTCTGCAATATGTCCTTAATGGTTCTGAAAAAGTTTCAGAGTTTCAGACTCTTATACAGCGAAAAATTTTTCTGCCACAAACTTTTTAACCTAACTTTTTCATTTTCCTATGTTTAACACATGTCGAGGTCACCTTTGAGGGCCTGTACAGAACGATAGAAGCAATATTTCGCAAAACGCTCTTGTCTTGTTTCGCGGACCCATAGGGACTACAAAATATGTGAAAATGAGCAAAATCGGAGATGGTCGAAAAATCGGCAAAAAAGTGACCACCTTTAAGCACATAAACATAGAGCGAGTGAGCGTACCCCCGTTTGGACCCCGTACCCATATAGGGGCGGAGTGAGAGGGTGTCAATTTGGGGAGGGGGTAAGCCGATAGCGAACATAGCATAGTTTTGGCTCTGACTGCGTAGAGTGTGGCGCTTGTCATACTCTTATTTATGTACTCTTGTTAATAATAATTCCTGCACAAAAATTTCAGCTTTTACTATTTCGGGTAAATACCATTTGACTCGCGAATAGGCTTTCATACAATTCTATGTACTTGGCATAAAATACTGGTTACATTTACTGATGGTTTATCAGTAAATCAGCATTCAGCAATCAGTAGCTTTATGCAACGGAAAAAATGTTACTGATTACTGATTGATGACACTGATTACTGATGGTTCTGATAACTGATTACTGATTGTTTTATGCAACGGGGCCCAGTGGAGCTTTTTCCAAATATAATTCACAATTTTTCAATAAATTTTAAATTTTAAAATTTATGTTATTTCAGATATGAATCGATTCATCACCATGGCGATTTTTCTTCTGGGAGGAGTTAGCTTGGCCAAATCTGCCAAAAGGGATGTTTTCTCAACCGCCTGTATCAATGGTTACGCTACACTAGGCGAGGCTTACTGCAAAGCTCATGCGGCCAGCTGTGCTTGCACCTGCGATTCCAGCTGCGAAAACGGCAAAAAGGCCCGCCTGGAGTACGAGTTGAGGCAATGCTCAAAGCGACTGGTGCCCTCCAAATGCAGAGGATTCAGCTATTTCCTCAGTGCAAGTCGTATGTCCTGTGTGGACATCGACTGCGTTGGCTATCGAAATGTACTGGCCTACTGTACCGGGCGTTTTGTCCGGGAGTCTGTCATGCCTTACTGTCGCAGGAACGGGGTTCCCGAAAAATGCAAAGTCTACTGTGAAAGCGAATACACATTTGTGAAGACGGCAGACCAAGTCACAGCCGTGGAATGCTTACAGTATTTCCAGAAAATACTGCAGTCGAAGTTGGAGGCTCAACTTGATGGCAAAAATGATGAGGAAAGACCCCTGCCCGGCAAACATGTTCTACATACACCGTTGACCCCTGAACTTGCGGTTAAGGCAAAAAATGTGTGCCGACTGATAAAGGGTTAACTTTTGATGGACAAAATATGTTATCAAAATTATATATATACATACATATATATATATATATATATATATATATATATATATATATATATATATATATATAGGGTAAACTAGCTTTGTACGGACACTAACCTTGTATGAACATTAGATAAGATTTGACTAAATATCTCTCTCCAGAGCTGGCCAATTTGAAAAAAGTTTGTATCGTTAGAAAGCCTATTATTCTTAGTACCACTTTACCAAGTTTCAGTAAGTTTTCTTCAAAAATGAAACCGCTGCAGATTTATTTATTGTTTTCGACGCAACACTCTTAGAAAACGCCAATTTTTAGGTTAAAGTTTAGGAGAAAAGTTCTATGTCCAAACTATAAATATTTAAGAACATTTTTCTATCGAAATGTGTCTAATTGTGTTTCCTATAATCTGGTCAAATTGTTTTTCAAAATGGTAACGCCTATTAAAAGTTATTAATTAAGTAATGATTAATCTTGAACTAGCATTGTATGGACACGTCACTTTCCCTGTATGGACAGCAAAATTTGTGTGTATTTTATATGACTTCAAAGCAGGATTTCTAACGCTAATAACTTTAACAAAAAGCCTCAGATTAATGTAAAACTTTTTATACATGTTTTTGAAGACATTACCTACCATTCTAAGTGGAAATTAAGCAATTTCGAAAATTTTTATTTTTTAATGTTTTTACTGCAGTCGAAAGAGGACAGTCAAATAACTCTAAATCCGAAAAATCAAGCTTCTACCTTCTATTTTAAGTTCAAAAGAAGCATTTTAAAATTTTATTACTTCTATGTTTTGCATGTAAAATTCAGTGTCCATACAACGCAAGTTGTGTCCATACAGCGAAAAATATTGTCCGTTCATGGCTAGTGCTCTTATATGTTGAAGATAGACCGATGTTTTATTGTCCATACAAAGCTAGTTTACTATATATATATATATATATATATATATATATATATATATATATATATATATATATATATATATATATATATATATATATATATATATATATATATATATATATATATATATATATATATATATTCGTTTAGTCTATTCTTCGTGTTTGACGAGCAATATCTCAAATTCAATGTATTTCAAGCAGAGTTGGAAGTGGGTAGCGGGTACCCACGGGTACCCGCGGGTACCCGCGGGTAATAGAAATTTTGCTACCCGCAGGCTACCCGCGCGGGTAGTTGCGGGTATCTCTTGTTGATATATTCACTAAAATTCTAACACTTTTCGGTAAAGTGTTCAGAAAAAAACAGAATTCATGTTGGTGATTTCAAAAAATTCGCTAATTTTGGCTGGGTACCCTTCTCCACGACTACTAATTTCAGCGCACATGGTCCCTTGATTAAACTTGTTCTATTTGGTTATATCTAGAAACTTAATCATAAGCTATGTTGTGTTGCTAGATCCTACAGCATGTACATGCTGTATATTGATCGAGATATCTACTTGCATTTCTTGCTTTCAGCAAGCAAACAAACTTAATTTTTCAGCACACCGTTTGCTATACGTGCTGTTTTGTTATACTTTTTTGTTATGCTATACGCAAAGCTTAAATGCCTTTAGAGGCGTTCAGTGGGATGGTATATAAGGTTTTTAAAAATTGTTCGAAACTGGGAATGCTTGTTCAAGAAAATTTTCAAACTAATATTCTAGAAAAGTCCTGATGACTATATGGCTATCCGCCAGTTGTAACAGAAACAAAACTTTTAGTCGGACACTTTTAATTTTTTCTTTCCTGGCTTCACCGGATACTTTCACTGGACACTGGAGCATCGCTATGTTTTGCTAAAATTCGCCCAAAAAATGTTGTTTTTACTAAAAATCGCTGTTTATTTAAAATTTGCAAAAATTGGTGAAAATAAGCAAATTTAGCTTAAAAACTGCGTTCTGACAAAAATTGCTTCCACAAGTACACACATTACCACAACGGTCGGTTAAGTTTTACTTTGACCTCTCGTTCTGGCATGTTTACGTTATATTAATTTTACCGCCGCTTCCGATAACTGTATGTGCTTTTGTGGAACATTGGATAGTCAATCCTAACTCCTTTATCGCTGTTTAGTTTGTTGGTATGCAGTCCTCTGCTATCATCTGCAGTTGTGGACACGTCGCAAAAAGTTAACCGGGTCTCTTGATTAACCTTGATCATTCTTCAAAACCATGAGATTTATATAGACTAGTCTTTACTACTTTAGCGTTGTAACATGATCCTTTTTTGAGACTACATGAGTGCAAAATTAATTTCTTGTAGATTTGCACCGGGCCGGGTCCCAGATCGTGAGATCGTGAAAATTGTGAGTCTAAATAAGAGAATTTTCTTAAAAATTAAGATTTTGCTATAATTTCCAGAATATATCGACAAAATTACTAGTGTTGTTTTCATTCAAAATAACGAGCGATCGCTACCAATTAAAACTTAATCTTGACTTTTAAAATTCCAAACGTTTGGCGAAAAATTGCCAAAAAATTACAAAATTTTGGTCCCGGTCGGCATCGGGGCTGAACCACCGAGACTGAACGTTTTCGACAAACTTCGTCAAGTTGGATTAATTTCCATATTTCAGCAACACATCTCAATATATACGCTATTAGGTAAAGTAGTTTGAAAGCTTTAAATCAAAGTTTGTTTTTAATTATTACATTTTTTAATAAATTTAACAACATAGTAATCGTATACCACTCGAAAAATTTTGCGGGTATCAGTTGGCTGCGGGCCGCGGGCCGCGGGGCGGGGCGGGGCGGGTACCAGCGTGCGGGTAGCGGGGCGGGGCGGGCCGCCAAAATGGTGCCCGCTTCCAACTCTGATTTCAAGTGTAGTGTAGAGTCTAACAAATGATGTCAAATAAACGAGCGTGCTAAAATTCGCTTAGATTTTCAAGTTTCGAAACGGCCTTTTCGCAAAAAAGTAGAGGCATGTAGGGTAGAGTTAAAATTGACTCTTTCACCTCCGATCACGTTTAACTTTATCTGTTTTAACTTCTTCATGAAAAGGATCTAGTTAAACTAGTTTAGCTTTGTATAACCTTTTTTCGGAAAGACCCAGAGTACATAAATACTGGCACTCTACTAATTATTACACATATAAATGTTAAGTGTGTTTAGTGTTATGTTAAGTTATGAAACTTGACTGAATCTGTGTTGGCATTGGCTAAGGAAGAAAGGACAGATAGAAATGGGTGTCTGCAAGTAGAATAGTGATAATTTACATTTAAGAGTGCAAAGAGAAAAGAGTATAGACATGTTCCTGAGGAGTATTAAGACCGGTTTACACGAGGCAACTTTGATGCAACTTTCAGGCAACTTTTTCCTAGCAACTTTGTAGCAACTGACAGTTGCTAAACGCTCACAAAATCGCAAGCAACTAGTCAGCAACTTGAAATTTTCACTCGGTCCAGAAGCGACATTTTCAGGCAACTCACAGGCAGCAGCCAATCAAGCAAGGCCACGCCTTTTGAATTTTAGGCGCGCAGAATTGTCATTGGCTGCTGGGAGAAAGTTGCTAGATAAAATATTGCCTTCAAGTTGCCTCGTGTAAACGCCAAATCGTGAGCAATTTCTCAGCAACTAAAGTTGCTTCAAAGTTGCTTCCCAAAATAGTTGCTGGAAAGTTGCCTCGTGTGAACCGTAGTGATGTTTACGCTGGCCTATTTAGTTTCAGTTTCAGTTTCAGTTTCAGCTGCACTTTCAGACAAGTTTCAGTTTCAGTTTCAGCTCAAAATATGTTCTAGTTTCAGTTTTAGTTTCAGTTTCAGTTTCAGCTCGTAGTTTAGCTTAGTTTTAGTTTCAGTTTCAGCTCCAAATTTGTTATAGTTTCAGTTTCAGTTTCAGTTTCAGCTCGTAGTTTAGCTTAGTTTTAGTTTCAGTTTCAGCTCCAAATTTGTTTCAGTTTCAGTTTCAGCTGCTGAAACAACACTAGTGAACCGGCCTTAAGTCTATTGCCTACATATGGTTGTTTTCGAATGCTATTCGAGAAAAATGGGGTTTCTATAGGAAACAAAGATGAAAGCATCCATTACGATGCGCTACAGATACAGTTATAAAAGTTAGGTTCATTAGCTGACCACTCTGCCAGACTGATACTAAAGTCTGACCAAAAAATCTTGGAACCGAACTGTAAGCACTTGTCCTGAGTTAACCTTTGAAGTTAGTCTATATAAAGTATATTTTTTTAGAAACCTCAGGAGGAGGAGAGTCCGGTAAAATCGACTTATCCGGTCTATATCCGGTTACCGGATACCAAATCGATAAAAATGCTTCATGAGAATGCTAATTAATTCATACTCTAGTATATTGGCCCTTGGCCTACGACGTTTCCGAAAATCCGGTCACAGCCGGTCCATGTCCGGTAACCAGATGTCTAGGTCACAAAAACTGTACACCAAGATGGGTAGGTCGTACAGTTTCGCTGATTCAATTTTGTGGATTCAGCGGGTAGAAATTAGTCGGTATACGAAATTTTGTCCAATTTGGACCAAAATTGCGTGATCTATGGTCGTATCCGGTTCGAAAAAAAACCGGAAAAATCAGTTTTTCCGGTCTGGTGCTCGGAATCGCGGATAAAAAATGTTCGGTTTTTGGCACACTGAATATTTGGGCGGCTACTTTCAAAGTAATTGAATATCCGGTCGATTTCCGGTTCTAAGCTTTGAAATTTGAGATTTCATGCGCTATTATCTCAGCATCCGGTTGATCCGGAAGTCAAATTATTTCATTGAAATTATATTTTGTCTATCCCTAACAAGCATCAACCTCAAATTACTTCATATCTGCTGCAATTTTTGAATGATAGCGTTTTAAAAGTGGGCTGATTTTGCTTGTTTTGTCTAATTGGTAAACCGGACATGAGATTTGATCCCATACGCTTAGCTTTGTCGCATGCAATATAAATTAATTTTCATTAAATACATAAGTATATGATTTTTCTTTTTCAATGTAAATGTTTCGAACTTGTAATCAAATTCAAAACAAAAATCAATCGTCTAAAATATAGACAAGTACAATATATAATTATGTTCCAACATATACAAACATCGTAAAAGACACGAAAAAATAACATAAAACATAAAACAAATAAACAATCTATGTTAGTGCGTGCTTGCGACCTCTACCAGACTTGATTCTCATACCCGCGGCTCATCAGTGGAGGAGTATGGAATTAAGCGTTTAGATCTTTTATTCCCCAATTAAGAAATCATAGAAAAATAGTTTCGCCGCCGGTCGCCTCGAGTAGTGATAGTTAAACAAATACATACAGGAATATATAAACTATGTGACATCAATATCCGCAGGAGATAATTTAAAGGTAAAAGTCAATTTTTAAAAATACATTTTACGAAAGTACTTTCCAAGTAGCTAAAGGGTCTATGTTGATATCCTTATTAAAATTTGGATGTTTGACAGCCTTTAGAAAATATAATTTTAAAAGTCTGTTTGTATAATTTTTAGAAATTAACTTTTGTTTTAACATGTTAATGTTAAAAATAAAGTTGACTTTATTCGAAGAAATTAGAGATATTCTAATAATCTCATTTAAAAATACATTATAACAACTTTTCGTACATATGTTACTTTCTATGCTTGGAAAAGAATGTGTTTTAAAAGAAAAATGCTTTCTTTTATCATAAAGTGTAGTAATAAAAACTTTATTTTTAATTTTGATATTGATATCCAACACATCTGCTTCATTTGGTGTAACGTTTACCAAATTAAGCACAAGATCGATAGGATAAATATACATCCAATTATTTAGAAAATAACTGTTATCGTTAATTACTGTTATATCATCTATGTATCTAAATACATACATTAATGTATTTAGAGCAGTAAAATCACGTTTTGAAATTAAACTTTTAACATATTTGAACTCATACCAGAAAAGTACTAAATTTGCTAACGCTGGTCCACTACTTGTACCCATAGGTATTCCAATTATTTGTCGGAATACCTCCCCTCCTACAGAGAAAAAACAATTTTCAAGCAACCATTTTATTAAGTAACAAAATTCCAATTGGTCTACATTTTTCTAAGATTTACAGTTATCGTTAAAATACGCTCCGTTATACCCAAAGACCAAGCGTCTTGTATTAGTACCAAAGCATATTTTAGAAATGTTTTCGACAGCTGAAAAATATTTTCGTGTTTTAAGTTAGTATACAATTGGGTAAAATCAAAAGTGTAAATAGAAGCTGCAGATTTTACTGTAGAAATTTTCTTTAAAGATCGAATAATTTCATTGCTATTATCGATTATCCAGAAAGGACTGCAGCCATGATTATATTTTGAAATAGTATGGCAGTAAGCTTTCATTCTTTTAAGAAATAACTTTAATGCTTTACTAATATCCTTAGACACATCATTATTCATTAGTAATTGCATTACGACTCGAAATTATAGTTCGAAATTTTACTGGATTTTTGTGGAATTTTGGCAGAAGTTGTATAAAAGGTAAACTTTTATCGCAAGATTTTATTTTATACCGCAAATTTTTATTTTCTAGAAATAACCGGTCTATTAAATTATCCTTATTTTCATGATGTATCATATAAGTCGGATTAGGACAATTAAGTTCTAATCCGAGCTCACGTCTAAGTAATTTTTCATACAGTACTTTACATATAAAAGCATAATTTTGAGAAGCTTTATCTACTCTGGTTATTACGTAATTACGTTTCAGGTGTACCAATTCTTTGTGAGAAAAAGTACAGTCTACAATTGGATTATAAGAAAATTTTACGGCAGTAATTTCTTTTTGCACTTCCATTATTACAGTTTTAATCCAATCATAATAACAGTCAATATCTTTTTTATTAAATTTCTGAACATAATTACACAATCCAGTTTCAATACTTTGATAAAGCTTATCTAGTCTAATAGGTTTGGGTAAACGAAATTTAGTACCTTTATCAAGCAACCACCTTAAATTATTATCCTTAACAATTTCTGTTGAACCTGTTAAAACGTGCCCATTGTAAAGTTGGAAGTGTACGAACTAGCCAAACTTTACGAGTGGGAAACTGTGCACAAGGAGAACGTCGAACCTAGAGGAGATGTAGTTCCAGTCGACCTAACTAACCTGTACCTACGTGAATCTTACCGAACGGAGTTTAACCGCCGATGAAGAGCAAAGACTCAAAGTAATTAGAACCTACCCCAAATTTGCTGAAAAATACACATTTAAAATATCTATCTACCTACCCAGTATTCTTAGAAAAACCTTACCTACCGACTATACAAGCTAATACAAAAACCTAAACTAAGAAAAGACACCCTAAAATGGCCCAAAAATTGAGACCACATTTACTTGAAAATTATGCTTGACAATGGGGCGAACCCCGAAAATTGCGTACAATAAATTTTGAAATAAGCTGCAGTGTAAAGAAGACAATTATCTATATTACATACAAAGTAAATACAAGGTAAGGCTACAAAACTATCTCAATAAAACACAACAACTACAATGAAGTGACTACAGAGAACTGACTTAACAAAAATAGCCTAAACTTTCAGAGTAATTTTTAAAGACATCAAGAGAAATTAAAAGTAGTAGAGAATTTAAAGACAAATAACGAATAAGTAGGATATGAAAAGTCTAGCTCTACAGGGTCACCCTGGAGCGACTAAAAGTCTAACGGGGCAAACACTTTAGACTGATTATACAAATAATATAGGGCACAGCTAATAACGGTAGGACGCGGGGAGCAGTAGAAATACACACGACCGTTCATGCAGAGAGAAAAACAACAGACTGAATACAGACGAGTGGAAGCAGACAAAACTAGTTTAGCGGAGCCGTGGTAGAATCTGATTGGATAAATTTAAGACCCCTTTAGAAAGAGAGATGCTGGGAGAGGCTTCTAGAGAAAATCGACATATACACAGCGCCACCTATTGACTAGGCTGGCTGACACACATATACGTATTTTACACATAAGCACGCTAAATATTTCAACTAAGACTTTCACATGAATTTCAAAATACACTTTCAATATAAATTTCACACATTATAAATACTTTCAAAATAACTTTTCTAACATTATTTCAATCCAAAATAAACTCAAACACACATACATAATATTTTTAGAGGACTGACGTCACGCCGCCTCATTACACCATAGTGAGAATTAACAAACTTTGAATTATTGCAATTGCAATAATTTTGTGCATTATTATCCAAATCAACCTTCAACGCAAATTCTTTATAATTGAATATTTTGCTAGAAAAAGGCTTATCATAAAGGAAAATAGTCTGAGGACAACTTTTCTTTATGTTACGTTCAAACGGCCATTTTTCTCTGACAACAGCAGAATTAAAAATTTTACTGAAATTGATTTTGTCCATGTTTTTGTTACAAAATTGTAGAAATAATTTGGGTTTATTTTCTTTTACTTTGTCAATTTTATTACGGCTATCAATTTTATATCTCAATAAATCCTTTATAATTTCATCAATTTGAAGAGTGTTTCTGTGCAAAACATGTAACCAAAGTTTGTTTGTTTCAGTCTTATTTAAGCTTAATATTTTGCTGACAATTTGCTTCTTTAGGCCAATTGCATCTGATAAATACATAAGATGAATTTCCTTTATAAATTCACCTTCATTAAAGCTATTATTTGTTTTTCGTTTAATGCAACGTTTTTTACTTCTTTTATTACCATATTTTATTCGTTTGTTAAAATTACTGAAAACAGACCTTCCGTATATTTCACCTCTCATGGTTTCGTTTAAACCATATGGGTATTTAGTTTTTAATTCTTTCATCCAGAATGCTTCTCTTATTAGTCTATTTTTTTGTCAATTTTAAAGTCACCAGAACTTTGTAATTGTTCTAAAATTTGAACAGAAAAAGTTTTACATTTAGAACCTCTAAAGTGTTGTAATATGTATTTACAACCAGAGTATTTAGAAGATTCAATAGATCTTCAGTGCTGAAATATAAGTTATTTTTGAACCATTTTTAAAACGCTATCATTCAAAAATTACAGCAGATATGAAGTAATTTGAGGTTGATGCTTGTTAGGGGTATACAAAATATCATTTCAATGAAATAATTTGACTTCCGGATCAACCGGACACTGAGATAGTAGCGCATTAAATCTCAAATTTCAAAGCTCAGAACCGGAAATCGACCGGATATTCGATTACTTTGACATCGGTAAAATGAAAGTAGCCTCCCAAATATTCATTGTGCCAAAAACGGACATTTTTATCCGCGATTCCAAGCACCAGACCGGAAAAACTGATTTTTCCGGTTTTTTTTCGAACCGGATACGACCATAGATCACGCAATTTTGGTCCAAATCGGACAAAATTTCGTATAGACAAACTTCGACCCGCTGAATCCAAAAATTCAATCAGCGAAACTGTACGACTTACCCATCTTGCTGTACAGTTTTTGTGACCTAGACATCCGGTTACCGGACATGGACCGGATGTGACCGAACTTTCGGTAATGTTTTGGGCCAAGGACCAATATACTAGAGTATGAATTAATTAGCATTCTCTTTCCGAATCTGAAGCGTTTTTATTGATTTGGTATCCGGTACCTCCTTCTCCTGAGGTATCTAAAAATATATACTTTATATAGACTAACATCAAAGGTTAACTCAGGACAGGCGCTCACAGATTTTTGACATTAGTATTGAGCGGGCGTCGTCATTGGCGTACCGTAAGCCCGACCTTTTAGCATTATTCAATCTTGCACACCGAAGTATGACAATCACAACCAACGTTAACAACCTTTTAACTAATTAGCAACCTTTGTGTTTTTGAGCTCCAACATTGCAAACTTATGTAACGGAAAAGCCTGGGATATAAATCTCAGCACTACCTCCACTACTAGAGCTGGCGCAATGCAATGTAACACAATCCCTGGCTGCTAAGGAGATCTAGTCCAGGCGGCTCTTTTATATCCCGGATGAGCCTTGCCAAAGAGTGGGGGTGACGCCTGACTGTCTGGCGCCTAGCGAAAACAGGGGAGGGGTCCAAGACACTCCGAAAATACCGGGGGCACAAATTGATTGTCAAAATCGCCATTTTAAGCTTTCATCGGCCGGCAAGTTGAAACCGGAAACCTATGGGGTCTTTGTACCATCTTAAATTTGAATGTACTTAATTGAAACAAAGAGTATATACTAAATTTTTTAAAAATTTAAATCGACAAAAATTTAAATCACGTCATTACAGCATTCCTCTCCTATCCAACTAAAACACAGAAAACGTATACCGATTTTACTATAAAATTCAACATTTATCAGAAACAATATTTGTACAAAATTACTCGCATAACTTCCAAAGACAGCACAATAATATACAGTACGCACACAAGCAGCTATACTAACTGATACACTTGCAAACGTATAAAGCTGCACTACCTTAAGCTGAAATTCAAGAAAGGACCTAATCTAATACTAGGCGGGGTACAGCAAATTAAATTCTGAGCTCCGTTTAGATACGAACCAAATGTGTTATTCTACAGAATTATATAACAAGACAAGCCTAGTTAATACATACATGTATCTACACATTTTGTATTCCCCAGTCTAAGCAGATTATGTTTTGGGCCATTCAAAAAATGGCAATTTAATGTTCAGTTTAATACTAAGATTTCTGTACACACGCACACAAGCCAGACAAAACCCACGAAACATTACTAAAACATTCAAATGGAAAAATTAAAACTTAAAATAATTTTAAACTACAGTATAACTGACTAAAAGCAGACGGCAAGTTTTCTCAGGTGGTTTGATTCGGCAAGACACCTTGAACATCTTTCCCTCCTCCCAGGGTGACTTACAACGGAAACTGTAGACTGGCATACAACAATGTTTCTACAGTGGAGGACCCCCCTCAGCAGACTTCGATTAATTTCTAGACATTTGCTAATCTTGTGAAGGGTCTCTAATATACGCGGGGGAGGGTGGGCCGTTAGCGAGCAGAGCATAGTTTTTGCTCTGATAACATTGAGTGTGCCTAGCGGCACACTCTTATATTATGTACTCTTGACATAAGGAACACCTAAATGAAGCCAATGAGTTGTAATCGTACTGGATACAATCGCATGATGACAAATTGAGAACCTCCTGCTGGAGAAAAATTGGCACAAAAATTTAAAATTTCTAGAAAGTTTTTGAAATTTTTAAGAAATATTCGATAAAATCCCTAAAATGGTCGTGATGTACTAAATATAGCATAAAAATACGTTTATGGTCTTTAATTCGTCGAATTGCTCATTTTTAGCACTGCATGAAGCAATTTAATGCCATTGAGACTATCAGAAAGAAACGGAAAAATACTGCAAAAACCCGGGAAAAACTAGTTTTCCGCCATAATTTTTAAACCCATCTCTGATACATAATATTATGTACATAAAAGGTTGAACCCCCCCCCCTGACAACAGATATGCCAAATTCGTGTCCAATAAATGAGAATTGATACACCAAAGTATGGCTTGGCCGCTCTTCCGCCGTTCCAGAACTCTACAGCCACAGCAAGACAGAAGGCCTTTTCATAAAAGGGTAGAGTAGAGTAGGGTTAAAAATAACCCAAATTTAATCTCGCTTTAACTCTACTCAAGCTTGAATTTTCTTCTGTCAACTCTTTCATGAAAGGGAATCGAGATAATGTTAACTCTACTCTACCCATTTCCAGAAAAGGCCCCGAGAGGAGGGGGGCACATAACAGTTTATTTACACTAATTTCAAAACAACCCCTATCTCAGCAAAAAATTCTCCCCCCCCAGTCCCAGATTTGACTCCAGAAATTAATCCGGGGCCTCAATAGTCAGCACCTGCATAACCGGTTTTGAGTCTCGCATCAAGTCTACAGCGGCGGCCGCCGGCCGGCACTGCTTGGCCTGCCGTCGGCGTTCGGCCAGCGTTAGGCCCGCCCCCGGGTCACCGGGCCCGGAGCCGCCCCCAGACGAAGAGCTGGCGGAATTCTTGAACCGATAGGAAATGTTACCATACTCCTGCAGAAGGGGACAGACTTCCAGGAGCCATTGGCAGAAGTCCTTTCGAATGCCAAACCACCCTGGAACAAAATACAATACAGTGTCAAAACTGAAAACAGTCAAAAACATAGCAAGTCTCTGCTCCTTAAAAACAGTCAAAAATAGCAGGTCTCTCTCTGCTCTCTAAGAGGGCATTCTTGTCAGCAAGAAATAATGAAAAACGCCTGCCACGCAGCCTAAAAATAAAGACTTATACATTAGAGAGAAGTCGGTTTTAAGCATAACAACAGAATCGAAATGAAATTGCTAAAATCGAGAATTGTCACAGCTGACAAAAAATTCCACACTTGGATAAGCTAATGCTAGCCAGTTGTCTGGCGTTTTCCTAGGCTAAAATTTGTCGAGGAGAGGTAGGGTTGTGCTCGGGCCGTGAATCGGGCCTCGGGCTCGGGCTCGGGCCGGCCTCAGCGGCCCGAACCGAGTGCTTCTGTCAGCCCGAACCGAGTCGGGCCGCTCGGGCCGCCGTTCGGGCCTTCATATCCAATTCTTGCATATAGCCGGAATTATTGATTGAGAGGCTGCTAGAGCCTGGACATACTTTCTCACAGTGTATTGACGCTAGGCATTGCTAGGACTAGTTTTAGTCTGAATTCAAGTGTATACTGTGTGTGCGTGTTGGTTCCTTTTGCTTTCAATTTTTGGTGATAATGGTTGGTCTGTCTAAAGAAGACAAATCTAATATACAAAGAGGATTAACGAATTACAAAAGTTTTTTGATTTTGTATCTGATATGGTAAAAATGCCTGTTTGCGCTGAATTTTAGGTCAGGTAGTGCTTAACTAAATGGAACAGTTTGGTTGATTGAAGGACATACTTAAGTTAGGATGATGGTGCTTAGGGTTATTTTGTATCACGATCGGCGTAACTATGTCGGTTTAGGTCGTGTAGGTTTGTGCGTCTGGTCATGTTGATTTTGGGCTGATATACTTGGGGCATGACCATGGTAAGAGGGATGCTCTCACAGTTCTGTCCGATTTGGCCGTGAATTGATTTGGGAGATTGGGGCCCTGTGGCTGCTCGTATTGGTCGGGCCGCGAATCGGTTCGGGCTGCTCGGGCTGCTCGGGCCGCGAATCGGTTCGGGCCGTTCGGGCTGCTCGGGCCGTGAATCGGTTCGGGCCGCTCGGGCCTTGACTCGGGCCTCGGGCTTCGGGCCGGGCTCGGGCTGGCCCGGGCCCGAACCGAAGAAACAGTTCGGCCCGAGCCCGAGCCCGGCCCGAGAAATTTCTTACCGGCACAACCCTAAGGAGAGGGAAGTCTGGGGGCCTGGAGGACACAGACGCCTGCGGGAGCCATAATTATTCCAAAAAAACTGCTTAGAAATTGCTAGTCTTTGCTGCTGAGCTAAACATTATGCAATTTTAACCTAATTTTACGTCTAAGCTTAAGACAGCTAAAACAACCCAAAAATGCGGCGAAGCCGGAAAACATGTTGAAAATTCACCCTCAAAACTCTATTTTTTCTGACACCTTTAGGTTCTGAGGGGGAAAGGCCTGAGCCTGGGGGGGGGGAGCAATTCGGGGGGGGGCGCCCTCCACTCCTCCATCCGTAAGATAACGTCAGGCTGTCACACTCTTAGCCACCTATATACGTACAGCGTACGCACATACTGGGTGATTGGCAGGACGCGTTAACAAAAACTAAATCAACGCTACATTATACAGCGAGCTACGACTGTCACACTCTTGATTATTATTGTAACTGTCGTAATGATTATCATATAGCCCTGTTGATACTACCACAAGTAAGACACTCAGGGCTTCCTAATGAGTGTTAAGCCTGCAATATGCTCGAAACATTAAGGCCGAAATCTCGGAGGAGCCTCCATTATAAACTAATGATACTACAATTAATATCAAGGAAAAGACATCGGCACGGAACGGAGCGACTACTTACACTGGTTTCCGCCACGCGTTCCGCCGGCCATAAAGACCAGACAGAGAAGGGAGACGTAGAGGGGAAGACAGACCATCAGGTAGGGGAGTTCACTCTGACCGTCCAACTTTTTGGTCAGCAGAATCTGAAAGCAGAGACAGAGCTATATGCAGGTGTAAATCGGTTATATGCATTTTGATCATCCCATATTGAACTACTAATGAACCTTATGATATATATTAATAATTTGTACCTGAAATACGTACTTAAAGGACGCTAATTAAGGCAAATCAAAGATGAAAAGAAAAGAATTGTTGTCAGTGCTGCAATGCTAAAGGAAGCTTTAAGGGAGGGAAGATACTTTGTGTATGCTTAGGCAATTTTACCATTAAGGGAACGAAAAGCAAAACAGTGAAAGCGATGCGATAACGAAAACCAAAAATAGGAGAGAAAATAGGAAGCGGGAGAAATAAATATACAAGTATAACAAAAAGGCATGTAACTAATGATTGGTGCAGGTGACTGGGATTGTTGGTGAGTATGGAGGGATTTCACAATTTAGTAAATCCAAAATCAAGATTCAGTACTCACAAATAATCTTCTGAAAACCGAATGAAATAGCAATTTTATAGCGATAAAGTAGCGAGCGAGTGCTATATATAGAGGTCGGGTGAAAAACCAACCCACAAGTAGTTGGGGGGGAAATCAATCCCCCGTTGTTTGGGCGATAGGGATTACCAAGGATGAGGCTCAATAGTTTCTATGAGAACAACATGTTGTGCTCTTTCCAAAAATGTCGGTCACGACTTCCTGCGACACTTGGCAAGCTGCCAGCAGAATTTTTACAAAATGGGAATGTTCTGCAGAGTTCAAAATGTGGACTACCCTTGGTCCCCCTCCCCCAACCTCTATAAATTGTTTTTTGAGTCGTACAAAATGCAGTGCATAAAGAAAATGAAGTAAACACGAGCCGGCAGGTGGATCCACGAAGGAGGAAAGAAAGTATTAATATCCTTGCAATAAGACTAGTTGGATGAAGTCAGACATACGTACATATACTTTAGCAAAACAATTGACAGACAATGTCTGTCATTAAAAAAAGGTTTAAGCTAAATTTATTTCAAACTCGCTGCAACGTTTAATACACAACTGCAAAAGACTAAATTGTAGTGTCATTTTGTGTGGTAAAAATATAGATGTACACACATATCCACTATCTACCAACAAAGGCATAGATCGTGGGGGGGGGGGGTGCCCGGGAATACCGTATTAAAGACTAAATGTTTTGATAGCAGTAATACTGAGTATATATTTCGTGAAAATCTGAAAAACCTCTTACTTTTATTACTAAAATGGTGGTATATGGCGAACAATAAAAATCTCAAATTCAGAATCAGAGGGGAGGGGGGGGAGGGGCTCGCCCTAGACCCCCTTCCTTAGGTTCATGATATCCAAGCCCAAAGCAAAGACCTATATACGATGCTGCGTACCAAGAATATCAGAACCGGTACGACCAGAACGGTATAGCCCATGGCCGAAAACAGGTGATGTCTTCGATGCTCGGGCAGTAGATCGATGGATCGGATCAGGAGAATTGCCAGCACAATGGCATAGAGAACCCCGATCAGACTGATACAGATCAGGATCCACAGGGGGACAAAGATGATCTGCAAAAACAGAGAAGAAAAAATAGGAAAAACCAATAAAATAATGCCCTACCTAAATGGAAAGCAAACACCCAGGCCTGCCCGGCCCAAGATTTTGCAAAGGGGGGGGAGGTGAAATGCAAGGCGGGCGGTGCCCTCCAGAAGTTGAAGAATTTTTGCATTTATGCCCAAAAATAGTGCATTGGATGTGTATTTCTTGCAAAAAGCAAATAATCGCGCCGAAGGTGCGAAATTTTTTAAAAATATATAGCTGTTTTTGCCCTAAAAATAGCAAAAAATTGCTATGTTGTCATTCCAAAGGGGGATCTAGACCCACTGAACCCCCCCCACTCCCCCTGGATGCGGCCTTGCAAATACCAGAAGCTGCCTCCACGGGAGACACTGTATAATATTACAAGTTACCAGAAACTTAAGAAGAAAAGTTCATTAGTGTGCACTCAAAAAGCACAATTTAACTTTGAAAAGCTCTAGAATAATTACCATACACTGCTCCCTGACAACAGGCAGCTTAAAGAACTACTAAATTAACCATATATACGTAAGCAAACAAATCGGAAAAAGTGAAAGTTTCGTGAAAAAAATGTGAAAGAAAAGCAAAAAATAAAAAATTTACAATCCAATTCCAGTCAATCATTCCGTCCAGCTTCAGGGCGATGAAAACAAATTCCAAAATGTTCACACCAAAAAACAGCTCAAACTGAAATAACAAAAATAAAATACATTAATTAACTAAACAATAACACGAATTAATTATTAATGACTGACACATTAATGACAGACCGCAGCCTGCAACAATGTAACAGTAGGTGGACCCATTATTCTGAAAAATTTTAAAAATTTAAACGCAGAGTTGTTTCAAAAAAATTTTTATTACAGCTACAGCATGGTACGACCGAAACTTTTTCAATCTTCCTAAATATTTTGTGAATTTTTTGCAAACTATCAAACATTCAGAATTTAGAAACAATTACTTACGTTAGACACTCACAATACCTCAAAATTCTTTTCTCGTTTCACAGCCCAAATACAGACCATTATGGAGAAAAGGCTGACAAACAGAAGCGGAACAAAAATCAGGAGCCATAGGAGATGTGGATCGCCAGATTCCAGTTTATAGCAAAGGAGTATCTCAAAGGCCAGCAGGAGAAAGTGTTCCACTGCGCAGAGGATCATACCACGATACTCTAGCTCTGAGCTGACCTCATTTCTGGAAAAAATCAGGAAAACAGAAAAGTATCAGAGCAAAACAAAGACTTGTTTTAATCCATTCCTGTTTCGGACTAAAGGCTTTGCTCCAGTGACTGCCGTCCAGAAATTAATAGGAAGGCAGCGTTTTTATCATCATGATGTTAAGACTCATAGAGAAATAATGAAAAACGCCTGCCTGCAGTCACTAAGGCCGACGCCTTAGTCCGAACAGGAGAGAGCCAATGGGCGCTGTGAGCGCTCTTACCCAGAGAGAACTAGTCTCTGGAGCTCCTTTTGATAAAACCTTCTCTGGCTATGTTGCAGCACAGATAGAGCCGAGCTGGCTGTCCTTCTGGCACAACCAGGCAGGAGCTCCAGAGACTAGTTCTCTCTGGGTAAGAGCGCTCACAGCGCCCATTGGCTCTCTCCTGTTCGGACTAAGGCGTCGGCCTTAGTGACTGCAGGCAAGCGTTTTTCATTATTTCTCTATGATTAATGCCTTGTATCCTTCGTGGATCCGCCTGCTGGCCCGCGTTTACCTCATTTTCTTGATGTACATGATGTCAAGTCTGTTACACAGAAAATGCCCGTCCAAATTGACAAGAAAAATGCCTTTTTGCATCGTATCATTTCATTTTTTTCAAAATAAACCTGGAATACTACGTAAATACTTATTTTGCTGGCACTTTTTTAGTTATGCAGAGCAAGGTTTTTTTAGGCCATAGCTTAGGCCATGGCCTAAATTTATGAGTCGATGGCCTAAAGAATTTTGGACGTTGAGGCAATTTGGCCTAAATTTTTCGACGAAAACCCAGTTAAATTTTATTGATTTTTAAGTAAAAACAGTAATTTTCTAAAAAATTTTCGCGCCTTCGGCACGAATTCATACATTTTTACTTCTATTTTTGGTCTGCGCCAGCCGCCAGCCAGTTACATTGTCTATTTGCACTTACAAATGCGCATTCAAGTTATAATTTCATTTACTGTTATAAAGATTTCATAGAAGAAATGCTATTTTTTAGTAGTTTAACTTTATTTCTATTAGTTTAATTTTCTTCTTTCATTGGTTATCTATATGTACTCGTATGCTCCTACATGTTTTAATTTTCATTAAAAATTTATTATTAATACTGTCGTGCACTATTATTTCTATGCTAACAAGGATCTGTTCTGCCATTTTAAGGTAAAAACGCAGTTTTTCTGGCGTGGACACTGATAATGACGATTTTTGTTGTTAAACAACGATTTTTGAATATATAACCCAACCCGATTTTTTTTCCGGTTTATGGACGAAACCCCGGATAATCCGGTTTTTTTCGGAGCTTTCAGCCGCCAGTTCACCCTCTCCCACCGACTTTCAAGGTTCACGTCTTCTGCACATTGTCTGGACCAGCATCTTTAGGGTTGGAAAAACATCCCCCATATTTGAAAATTCAGGCTACGCCCCCTGGTTCCAAAATTATGTAAATACAGAAAAAAGAGCATTCCCCATCCCAGTCCCCCTCCCCCCTTCATGTCTACATCACAACCTGTTCAGGTCGTTCCGTGTCTTTACCTGAGCCTGGTATGCTTCCAGTGAACGACGCAGCCAATGACAGCGCCAGAGAGGGCAATAAATTTCCAGACAAAGAGGGGCACAAACACCACGACATAGGACACAGAAATGGTGGCGTCCTCCCGCAGGGCCAACAGGAGGGTGAAAAAGAACAGGCAGAGGAAGACTATAAATTTCCTGCAAAAAATATAAACAAAATATATATATACACAAAGTGCATAAATAGGTAAGTGTAAATGCAATATACAGACAAATATATATGTATATATACGTATATATAAACATAAATGTAAATTAATGTGTTGCACCAAGCTATATATATATATACAAGTAATAAAAATGCTCCTCCGGAGCATGAAAAAGTAATATGGGTAGTTGTGAGGTTGTAAAATCAAGAGAGGACTAGTCTTAAAAATGCTTAATATGGGGCTAGGTTCAAAAAAAGAAGAGGACTAGGTTGTGGGCGAATTAATATGGGCACAGCTTCGCCGAGCAACCCATATTCGCGGACTGAAAAAGTTATATATTTTTATACGTAACAGTGTTCAGATTTAGTTACGGTACGGCACGTAAATAATATACGACTATGATAAACGAGTTTTAGTGGAAGCAAACATTTCTTTCGATAAACTCTTAATATTTATCTACTGAGCGTTTTAACCATTTATAAGAAAAGTATATATTTCAACAATAACTTCAGAGATCAGGAACTCTCCGACGATCTTCTATTTCTATTCAACCGTTGGCGGTACAACTCATAGCCTTGTTTCTTTCTAGTTGCTTGTCGTAGTCCAGCACAATCAAATTATCTACTTTTTAGTTTGTGTATATAATTGCTGCAGAATTGTATATAATTATTGACTGACATTAATTGCTTATGTATATTCTGGCAATCTGTCCATCATGAAGCGTGGCATCCCGTGAATATGGGTTGCTCGGCAAAGCTGTGCTCATATTGAGTTACCCACAACTTAGTCTCTTCTTTTTTGAACCTAGCCCCATATTAAGCATTTTTAGGACTGGTCATCTCTAGATTTTGCAACCTCCCAACTACCCATATTACTTTTTTCATGCTGGGAGGAACTATTCTACTCCTTGTCCTTCTGTCATTTTAAAGAGTTCCCTTTTCAGCAGTGAGCTGACGCAGATAA
>JASAND010002471.1:0-12855 GCA_030248195.1 Trissonchulus latispiculum
TGTTGGAAAAGGAATAGTTGCCCCAAAA
This sequence comes from Trissonchulus latispiculum, assembly GCA_030248195.1. Classification (NCBI taxonomy): domain Eukaryota; kingdom Metazoa; phylum Nematoda; class Enoplea; order Enoplida; family Ironidae; genus Trissonchulus; species Trissonchulus latispiculum. Next base: position 29 of record JASAND010002471.1, read on the forward strand.
GCAAAAATTGTTTGGTGGTTTTTTCCCATTTTGTAAAAATTGTGCTGGCAGCTTGCCAAGCGTCGCAGGAAGACGAGACCGACATTTTTGGAAAGAGCACAATGTTGTTCTCATAGAAACTATCAAAAGTTATTATCTATATAACTACTATGGAAAATTTTCTACAGGCCCTCAAAAATAGGCAAATTTTGAATTTTTGTGGGGTCGAAAATGCCAAAATTTTCAAAATGTCAAAAAATGCTCAAACGTGGTCCGATTTTCCTGGGTGGCATGGGCCCTGCCAACTTGCATGCAAAATTTGAGCCCGCTAGCTGTTGTTGTTGTTGTTGTTCTTTCCAGGCTCGTCAGCTGAAAAGCCATATAAGGGCACTTCGGCATCCAGTAGTCCAGCACACGTCTTCGGCAAGGTAGGTCCACACATCGGATCATCCGTTAGGGAAAGATGTGGGGGATTGGACCACACCGCTCGGTAGCATAATTTAAGGACTCCAGATGCTTCAATGTTGATCCGACACGACTATAAACCGTGCCCCTGGGAGGTTGGAACCCATTTGCGCCGTTGACCAGACGGATGCCAGGGGACACCTGTGGGGATCTCCATTTGATGGGGTCCATGTCCATCGGATTTCCCACGGAGGTGGTTCCAAATCCCCCCAGCCCGCTAGCTCATCCCCATCGCCCAAACGGGGGGGTTGGTTTTTTCCCCACCACTTGCGGGTTTTTTTCCCCGACCTCTATACAAACAAACTCAATGATCTGAAAGATAATCATATCAACATGTTCACATGAACTGAAAAAGAGGCAAATTTGACAATAAAAAAGTCTGCAAAAGCCGGAATGTTTTCTTGAAAATTTAAGAACATACGCTAAAATACTGAAAATTTCATAATTTGGATTGTTTGTACAAGGGAGACCGAGATTGACCCAAAGGCGAAGCGCACTATACGACTCGGCCAAAATTCAAGCTAGAATTAGATACTAGTAATAGTGTTGTTTCAGTAGCCCATTTTAGTTTCAGTTTCAGTTTCAGTCGACAACCTAAGTTAATTTCAGTTTCAGTTTCAGTTAGATACCAAAAATAATTTCAGTTTCAGTTTCAGTCGTCATCCCAAAATAATTTCAGTTTTAGTTTCAGTTTCAGTCGCCGGTCCAAATTAATTTCAGTTTCAGTTTCGGTTTCAGTCGGTGACGCAAAATAGTTTCAGTTTCAGTTTCAGTCGTTGACGCCAAACAGTTTCAGTTTCTGTCCTCGTTTTAGAATAGTTCCAGTTTTAGTCCGGCTTTTTCAGTTGAAGTCATCAACAAAAAGAGAAATTTTAGTTTCCGCATATTTAGAATTTAAAACTGCTGAACCTGCAGTTTTATTTTATATCTCAGCTTCTACGTCAGTTCTGAGTAAAACAGTTTTCGCTAATTGTACTTGCAATCCCTTGGCTAAACAATCATTTTCTTTGTAAAGACAAAAAATTTAAGATTGAACTAAGCTTAGTTGCTTGTTTCATTGACTTTCTCATTAACTAAGTACCTATACCAGCTTGGTTATTTGCTTAAGTAAAGCATCTCTACAAAATGTAAAGCTGTTGACGACCTAAAGCTTCATTGCTGCAATTCGGTGCTTAGCCTTTGGACCGTAGACCTTTAGAGGTACCACATCAACAGCATGTGCTTTAAAAATATATATATAAAGCAATTGCGCTTTAACATAACTTCCTAGTTTTTTATCTATTATGCTGACAGTAAATTATCTAAAAGTAATACTGCTATGATCATACGAGAGGCTAAAATGTAACACATTCATTCAATTCTTTCGCAAGAAAAACTATTATGGGATATCTGCAATAACATTTTACAAAGAACTTAACCATACGCAGAGACTGAAATAGTCTTGCACGCAGAGACTGAAATGGAGTTTCAGTTCCAGCATAAACTGAAACCGGTTTAAGCTCCAGCTCCAGGAAAAACTTCAGATTTTACGCTGGGACTGAAACTGTTTCAGACCTTTCTAGTTTCAGTTTCAGTTCTAGAATTAGGGTAGTTTCAGTTTCAGTTTCAGTCGCATACCAAAAATAATTTCAGTTTCAGTTTCAGTTTCAGTCTGCTAGTATCAATGGTTTCAGTTTCCGTTTCCGTTTCAGTCCGTTTTCCAAAAAAAGTTTCAGTTTCAGTTTCAGTGACTGAAACTGAAACATGTAGAGACTGAAACCTAGTTTCAGTTTCAGTTTCAGCGACTGAAACATCACTAACTAGTAAGCAATGCATTATATACTTACGTCTATGGAAAGCAACCGCATTATTTGCTAGTGGAGAAGGGGTCCGTCGTCCAGTGGGAAGATAACTGTTGGGAAGATGAAGGGAGAGCGGAGGTCTGGGTCGACTGCTCGGATCGCTACCAGCACTGGGCGGTCTGGAACTGGGGGCCGTGCTGTACTGAGAAGAATTCCCTTTGATAATGTAGGAACCGCCGCCAATGGTTCTGGGGACATTCTGATAATTGTAGAGAGAAGGCACACTACCACTGCCGTCTACATTTGGAAAACTTTTCGCAATCTCACAACTTCGCTCTTTAACCAGATTTCGATAAAGGCACGGATCGTTGCTGAACTACAATCAAAAACAGAAAACAATGCACACGTATTATATATCTATACAATAATTATGAAGAAGAGAAGAAGATGCTAGTTTTTTACTGGAAGATAGGGAAGAGGTGCCCAAAATGTGCCTAGGTTCTCGGTTCTTGGTCAAGCAAGTTTCAGATACTGTCCGCGTCGATGAAACAGTCGGAAGCCTAATCTATAGCACAGAGCACGCAAACTAGGTTTAGAAACTACATAAGCTTGCATGGTGAATGCTCCACAATCTTTGAAAAAAATTGGTCGTGTTTTTGCAAAAACAACATTTTTTATGATAGCAGCCTCCTACAGGATAGCAGTTGGAAGACGATCATGCGTTGTCGCGAAAGGCGATAAATTTATAGTAGAAAAACAGATTTAATACACTACTAGGAATGGTTACGAAAGTATGATGTTAAGTTTGTGTTATTAAAGCGACCTTTATTTTGCGCTATTCTGCACATGGTAGCAGAGCAATGGACTCTATTATTTCATGTCGTGGAGGTTGGAGGGCTTCGGACGATGCAAGAAGAATACAAAGAAGAAATAGTTATTAGCTTCCACTCTGGAAGAAGCAGACTTCGCGGTTCCTCCTACAACCTCAAGCAGTATTATTCTGCTGAAATAATGGAAACTTGGTTCAATGAACCAAAACCAGATGTGAAAGTGGATAACGCCAAACAAAGTAAAGAAGTTTTTGCTCAATTCTACTTCCCTGTCAAAAGAAGCAGTAAAGTAAGATACTGCAAACCAGAAACTAAAGTGAGATTGGCTCGGGAGAGCGTTATGCGAGCTCAAAGATGGTGCCAGAACGCAAGCCCGCACCCAGGATTTTCAAAAGGGGGGGGGTCCAGTGGCGGATCCAGGATTTTGAAAAGAGGGGACCCGCTGAAAAAATTTTCCGGGGGGGGTAACAAAATTTTTCCGAGGGGGGGGGGTAAAAATTTTCTTTTTCTAGGAACAAAATATTTTTACAAGAAAATTCATATTGTGTATGGAAAGGTTAGTTCACTTGCCAATTGGAAAACAACAGCAAAACAACAATCCCGTGTGTGAAGCAAAGCATGAAGAATTTACACAATAAGCACACGGGGGGTCAGGTCAGGGGGGGCAGAGCCCCCCAGAAGTTGAAGAATTTTTTGAAATTGGAAAAAAACCCGTCATGCAAACTTTTGAAAAGATTAAATAAATAAAATGGAGATGTATACGTATATATAGTAACTTACGAAATGAAAAACTTGCAGTAAAATAGTATATATATACAAGGAATGGTGGCAGTAAAGAGGATAAGTTACAAGGGCAACAAAGATAATGTGGAAAACGGGGGGTCTGGGGGGCAGAGCCCCAAAGAAGTTGAAGAATTTTTTTGAAATCCTGGAAAATTCAGCAATTCAAATGTTTAAAAAAATGAGTTATTGAGGTATATAATCGATCAATGGAAAACCAAAACGGGAATTGGATGCTTTTCAGAATTTTTCACTTCCACGATTTATTCTAGAGCACTTTCAGAAGCTGCCAATTATCAATATTGCATTGCCCATTTATATATATATATACGTTATGAAAGCAAAAAATTTGTAAATGCCCGTATATAAGCCGGTATATAGTCATAAAATAAACTGAAGGCGTTGAGTACAATTATATACTTACAAAACAGGAAAGGAAACAAAATAGGAGACACTTTGAGAGACAGAAGTTCTGTCGCATAACTGGGTACGTAATAAAGCAGCACAGAAGTATATACAAGTGCGCCGCAGGCGAAATTTTTTAAAAATTTGTAAAATTATGCTCAATTTTCGCTCAAAATATGCATATAAACAGCTGAAAAAATTTTCTAGGGGGTGCCCCGAATGTCAAAGGAGGGGGCCCAAATCGCAAAGGGGGGGCCCCGGCCCCCCCTAGATCCGCCACTGGGGGGTCCAAGGTTAAATGCAAAGGGGGGTCTGGGGGGCGGCGCCCCCCAGAAGTTGAAAATATTTTGCATTTTTGTCCAAAAACAGTACATTGGACGTTAATTTCTTGCAAAAAGTAAATTATCGCGTTATCGCTCTGAAGGCGCGAAAATTTTTTAAAAATAGCTGTTTTTGCCATAAAATTTGCAAAAATGTTCCATTTTGTCATCCCAAAAGGGGGGGTCTAGACCCCTTGAACCCCCCCCCCTGGGTGCGGCCTTGCCAGAACGTCATTTCTGGTGCTAACAGCACGGCGGATCCACAAAAGAAACTAGAAAAATTGTAGAGAGAACATTGAGAAATAAACAATTATTTTTCCGCTGCCGGCGGAGTGTCGCGAAAGGCGATAAATTTATAGTAGAAAAACAGATTTAATACACTACTAGGAATGGGTACGAAAGTATAGCGCGGCGGGAAAAAAACCCAATCCGATATGCGGGAAAAAAACCCATCGCCAGTGTGAGTAACCCATATGAGCTAGATCGGATTTTAATAGCCTATCGTAAAGAGCGTCCAAAACTACCCTAGAGGGTGTATTATTGTAGTTCCCCCTGCCTCTCAGCAAATTTTTGGGACTTTGAAAATTTTGGAATTTTTGGTCCCAACATGGGGGTCAGGCAGGGTCAACTTTGGGGGGTCACCCTGAACTACTGAAAGAAGAAAGAAGAAAGAAGAAAGAAAATTTACTCCGTATAAGGACATGACGGATGATAAACAAACAACAAAAACAATAACAGCATAAGCGATCAACAAAATCATGACAGTATACTGAACATAGTATACAAAGCGTCAAAACTAAATGACCCGAAGCAAGACTTAGCCCAAAACGGATTATAGTTTCACAGAGGACATGTCTCGAACTTCACGATGGTGTATGCCATTTGGCTCTAATACCTGTGGTGCGACCTGGGGGTGACCTAGACTCGGCGGGAAAAAAAACCCATGTGCGGGAAAAAAAACCCAAATTTCAAAATGAAATTTTTTACTAACCATTAGCAGCAAAGGAAAAATTCATGCATTTCTTAGCTCAGTAGAGCCTCCTGATTAATTTGGTATAGATTTTACCTAGGTTCGACCTTCTATGTGAGGTCCAGGTGGCCAAAATCTGAGATGGTGCCATTTCAAGCCAAATTTTCAAATTTCGCCAAAAACCGCTAATTTTTCACTAAAATAGGTCGGGTTTGACTTTAAATGCAATAAAAACACGTTTTCTATGTGATAGGAGGATGCTTAAACTGCCGAAATTAAGCAAATTTCAAAAATTTCCAAAATTTGCCTATGTTTACGTGTTAAACATACGAAATTTTGAAAAGTCAATTTTACATGATTTTTTGCAAAAATATTGATATTTTATGATTCAGATGTACTAAAAATTACCCGCTCTTTCGAATGGTATCGTCAAAACCGTTCTGGCATGCTTGCAGCAAAAAATTCGGCTGGGTTTTTTTCCCGCCCATGGGTTTTTTTCCCGCATTGGGTTTTTTCCCATCGGTTTGGTCGAAAATTTCTCACCAACCGTAAGCGATAGAGAGACGTTTTATGGCTCATCTTGAAGCTCTTCGCAAGGCCTCATGGTAGTTATCGTTAGATTTTCGATTTGTCGCTTAATAAAAAAGTTACAGCCAAAATTCGAAAATTTGGGTTTTTTTTCCCGCCGCGCTATATGATGTTAAGTTTGTGTTATTAAAGCGAACTTTATTTTGCGCTATTCTGCACATGCGTCGGATAATTTGTCCCTGTGAGACTTTCAGATCGACGCCCTCAGTTTGATTTTACGACTTGCGTTAGTTAAAGAAATGTTGGATTATTTGATTTCTGCAAAAATGACAAGTTTTCGATGCTAAAACAAGAACATCGGCTACGCGGTAGAGAAAAGCTAGAAACTTGCTTTAAAAAGCAAAATGTGAAGCTCAATGAGATCTTTCGAATGAATATAGCCATAGCTGTATAGCAGCTGCCAAACGTTCAGAAATTGGGTAAAACCACTCTGACCGGAAATCTCGAATTTTTGAATCGGGATTGCGCAGAGAGTGTTAGAACGCTAAAAGAACTTATTTCGGAAAGTTTCATCAAATTTCATCTTGATTTACGCAGCTAAATAACAATATGTACCCAAAAGGAATCACTACCTTTAGGCAGATGCTCTACACGGTCACCGGTTACCTTCCCACATGAGTGGTACCAGACATGTCGCATTAGGGGAAGTTTTTTTGGGGGGGGGGTGAACCGGTTACCAAAAAAACCGGAAAATCCGGATCCTGGGGGATGAGGGATCTTTGGGACCCCCCCCAGCACATGTATGAGTGGTACCCATTTACCGATCAATTAAGGATGGATAGCTGGGTTGGCTAGAGCCCACGGCGAACCGGTAATGTGTGTAGTCGCTTGCTCAAGGGGATTTGCGAAAGCCTTGTGGCCGCGAGGATTCGAACCTCGGACTATCGGATCCAAAGGCGAACGCCTTACCACTCGGCCATCACGGCACGATATGTGGGATATCTAAAATTCAGATAGAGAAATTACATTAAAAATGAAGTTTGAAGAATGTTGGCTTAGTAGGCTCAATTGGTCACTTTGGAAGTTTTAAGATATGTATTTTTGTATACAGAAGGTTTTGTGTGGATTATTTTTGTTAAATATAACACCATTTCCTTCCATTTAACATATTTGATACTAAATTTACTACTACTATCATGTGCACAGAAAAAGTCCCAAACAGTACTCCATCATATGTACATGTGTCGGGGGGGGGGGTGCACCCCCCGCCCAGACCTGGAGCTCACCCCCGTTTCGTTTGATTACATTATTACAAGGGTCGCTATTTATTGCAGTGAGTGGATTTGAGCTCCTTCTGTGCTGCTGGCATTAAAGCGGCAAGATTTCGGAATTGTATATATATATAGTTAGTTTATGCAGGGGGTTTGGGGGCGGAGCCATCCAGTGTGTTGTTGCATAAAACTTATTGGGTTGCCGATTTTTTCACAAAAAAGGCAACCCTTTCATCTGGGTATGTCCGTTTATTATTGGGTTGCCGCTTTTTTACAAATTTATTTGGGTATATGTCTGTTTATTGGGTTGCCGCTTTTTCACAAAAAGGCAACCCTTTCATCTGAGCACGTCCGTTTATTATTATTATTATTATTAATTCATCTCGTTACCACTTTATGTAGTCCACTAGGCTACAGGCTACAAGCCCCCCGCCATTTTCAAAATCCTAAAAAAATGCCAGACCATCTCCTATTTCGTTCATTTATTGTACGTATTGTCTTTATAGTAAAATTAACGAGTTGAAATATAAGTCAGATTTATTATACGTATATATATATATATATATATATTATATATATATATGGTTTCTTTTAAATTTGTACAATAAATTGTGGAGAAAAAAGTACTGTGACCTTCACCGTCTTTGGTTTAAGAAGGGTGGGGGAAAAGAGTGTGATTATGCCTCGGCCGATTACACCAGCGAGAATCCAAACAGCTCACATGCAAGAGCATTACCATTGACATCTTCATGCACAAAAGAATCGTTAACAGTAACTGAATCGCAACTATCGACAGTAAGTTGGCTTTAGAAAATATAAAAATTCCTTAGGTTTTGTACCATTTTAAGATGCCACCTTTGTGCCCTTGCCAATGCCACAACGAAATTCAATCAACAAGTATGATTGTTTGTATCACAATCTTAAAGTGCGTACAAGACTGGAACTTTATTTGCACTAGACTTCATATCTCTGTCTGTCTTGTGTCAGTTAAGCTTGGTAAAGAAAGACCATAGGTGTGTTAGGGGGGGGACCCCTCCCCCCAAATGGAGGGGTCGCAGACCCTCCCCCTAAAAAATTTTTTCTACCCCTCCCCCCAAATCGGCCTTCGGCCGAACCCCCCCCCCTAAAAATTTTCAATCCCCTACCTGAATTTTTGCAAATTTTTAGCCAAAAATTCGATAATTTTCAACAAATTAAAAAAGCTAAAAATAGCTGAAAATTGAGGAAAACATTTTCAGAAAGTTTCAGTTTTTTAGCGAAAAACCGATTTTTCGCCGACCCCCCCCTCGAAACTTTTTCTAACCCCTCCCCCCAAATCGACTTTTTCTCGACCCCCCCTCCCCCTTTTTTGCCAAACCCCCACCCTACTTTTTTTCAAACCCCCACCCCCACTTTTTTCGCCAGCCACACCTATGGTAAAGACGCTGCTGACCCAGCTGAAAATAGCTTAATTTTTGCTTTCTCCCCCAAAACTTCCGGGGTGGTCGAAACCTCCCTCCAAACCACCCCCCGGCTGCGCCCATGCTGACACAGTGCCAGTCTTCTTAAGTATAAACCGACTAAAAAGTTGTATATATACCTTTCTAACTACGCCGGCAATAAAATCCATAGAAACATTGGGATACAACGATTGCAGTTCAAACACATCTCTGGGAATTACGTCAGGATTATCAGCCATGTTTTCGGGTCCCAACTGACAGAAATTTAAAACACTCACAAATGAACAAGGCAGGTTAGATCCAGCTTGCTTACAACCTAAAACATTAATTCAGGATCCAATATTATCAACATAAGTGTGGCTGTGCAAAACTGCTGCGGGATCTCAAAAATGGCCGAAATCCCCAAGCATTATCGAGTTTTTGCACTTTCAAACCAAAAATCTGGAGAGGGAAGAGGGGGGAGCGCAATCTAAAAATATGGGTAGGGTCAGTGTTTTCTATTTAGTTTTCTATTTAGTCTATTTATCCGGCCTTTGGACCACTGGGTTTTCTCTAAGGCCAAAAAAGTGGGGGGGGGGAAGAATTAATCAATTAATTAATTAAATCGTGATTAAATAGATTTATATTTGGGTGCACAGAATGTCCTGATTGCACCCGATTTCGTTTCCTTGTTTCAGCTGAACGGTATGCTTCTACTTGCTGTACTTGTGTGGAGGGTATGCTGTGAGGGTCACCCTTTTCCTATGAACGTGGCTGGAGCCACATGGGGGTGGGGCCGCCTGTCACAGCATATGCTCCACGGCGGTTCCGCATGACAATAAAAAAATTGCGGGGGCTTTGCATGTGCGTACGTACTGACTACCTAATTTGTTGCGTTAATATTTAGAAATTAGTATATATATATACAGCTTTATTTTACTATTCTGCTGTTATATAATGTTATTTACTTATGTCTTATCTACTTCTCACTTAACAATAAGCCCACTAAGGTATGGTACTGTACGTACTGCGGAGTTCTGCGAAGCACTATTTGTGTGGTAGCTGACCGGGTGGTGGATAAACTGGTTCTTCTCCTGCTTGTGAAAGGAGCAGTTTGGGTTTGATTAAAAAAATTAGGGGGGCGGAGCCCTCGGTACTTATATATATGTAGATGGGGGAACAAAAATTTTGCCTTGGTCCCCCCTTAGGATTCGAAAAACATTTTTGTCTCCGATTTGCTGAGAACTTGTCACTAGGGTGAATTGAGGTCGCTGATTTCAAAAATTGAATCGAGAGATCGATCCGATGGATCGATCGATCAGTATTTATATAGAGCTTTATTTTACTATTCTGCTGTTATATAATGTTATTTACTTATGTCTTATCTACTTCTCACTTAACAATAAGCCCACTAAGGTATGGTACTGTACGTACTGCGGAGTTCTGCGAAGCACTATTTGTGTGGTAGCTGACCGGGTGGTGGATAAACTGGTTCTTCTCCTGCTTGTGAAAGGAGCAGTTTGGGTTTGATTAAAAAAATTAGGGGGGCGGAGCCCTCGGTACTTATATATATGTAGATGGGGGAACAAAAATTTTGCCTTGGTCCCCCCTTAGGATTCGAAAAACATTTTTGTCTCCGATTTGCTGAGAACTTGTCACTAGGGTGAATCGAGGTCGCTGATTTCAAAAATTGAATCGAGTTTTTTGCGAGAATGAGCCAAAAAATGGTATTTTTGGCGTATTTTGCATGGTGAACGTGAAACGCAAAAAGTTCTCAAAAATGCCAGGATTTAAGCTAAAAATAGCCATTTTTACGATAATCTCCGGCGAATCCGGAAAAGTTTTGAAATTTGGCCTATTTTTGGCAAAAACCCCCAACTTCAGGACAAATTTTGCAAAATTTTTCAAAAAAGTCCAAATTTTTGGCTTAACGTGTTTATTATCGCGAGAAATACACGTTTACAACGGTTTTATGGACTTCTAGAATCAATATTGACCTTATTCTAGACTCAGAAACATGTTGGCAATCAAGTTTTCGTTTTCGAGTTTAAAAACACTGTCTAATGTTAAAATTACTAAATGATTTCATGTTTTTCGGCATTAGCAATGGCTGAAAATGCGATTTTTGGCATAAAAATAGAAAAAATTTTTGGGGGGGGGTCGTGGGGTGTTTTGGGGGGGGGGGTCGAGAAAGGGCCCCCCCCCAAAATTCTGGGGGAGGGGGCTCCCCCATCCCAAATCCCCGTTACACCTACGGGGGGTTCCCAAATCCCCCCAAATTTTTGATCAATTTTACCCCCCCCAGAATTTTTGACATACCCTCCCCAACCTTCGGCTAGGTGCAGAGGTGTAATTGGGGGGAGGTTTGGGGGGGGGGGGTCACCCCCCCCCAGCCCATTTTGCAAAACACCCCCCACAAAATTTTTGGGCCCCCCCCCCCCCCCCCCCCCCACCTGGGGGGGGGGGGGTAGTCGCGCCGAACGCGCGAAAATTGGACAAAAATTGGGCATTTTTAGGGCAAATTTTGCAAAATTTTTCAAAAAAGACCAAATTTTTGGCTTCACTTGTTTATTATCGCGAGAAATACACGTTTATAACGGTTTTATGATCTTCTAGACTCAATATTGACCTTATTCTGGACTCAGAAACATGTTGGCAATAAAGTTTCGAGTTTAAAAACACTGTCTAATGTTAAAATAACTTTATGATTTCATGTTTTTCGGCATTAGCAATGGCTGAAAATGCGATTTTTGGCATAAAAATAAAAAAAATTTTGGGGGGAGGTTTGGGGGGGGGGGTCTAAAAAGGGGCCCCCCGAAATTCGGGGGGAGGGGGCCCCCCAACCCAAATCCCCGTTACACATAGGTGTACCTTGAGAAAACGTTGGGGGAGGGGGTAGCCGAAATTAGGGTGGGTGGGGTCTGCCGTTTTGAGGTGGGGTGGGGTCCGGAAAAATCGAATTTGGGGGGGTAAACAATTTTTTGGTCAAAAATTTAGATAAAATTCGCAAATTTGCTCAAAAAAACCTTATTTCCAACTAAAAATCAAAACTATTTCTTCATTTTTGCTCATTTATTCGTAAAAACTTGGAATTTTTTGCAAAAATGTAGAATTTTTCAAAAAATTTAGAATTTTTACTAATTTTGAGGCAAAATTTTCAAAATTTTGAGGGTGGGGTCTGGCAAATTTGGGTGGGTGGGGTCTGGGATTTGGCCATTTGGGGGTGGGGTCTAACGTGAAACGTAAACGTGAAAGAGGCCTTATTTTGAAGAACAAAGGGCTAAATTACAGAAAATTTTGCATTTTTTGGTCATTTTTCGAAATTTAAATTTCTCAGGTACGAATTCTGGGGGGGGGTACCTCCCATCACATTTCTTGGGTCGACCACAAACCTTCCAAAATTTACCCCCCCCATAGGTGTGTTAGGGGGAAGGGTGGGGGGACCCCTCCCCCAAATGGAGGGGTCGCCAACCCCCCCCTAAAAATTTTTCCTACCCCTCCCCCCAAATCGATTTTTTCAGACCCCTCCCCCAGTCCCCCGTAAAAATTTTCAAACCCGTACCTAAATTTTTGAAAATTTTTAGCTAAAAATTCGAAATTTTTCAAAAAAATTCCAAAAATTAGCGAAAAATTGCTAGAATTCGCTTAATTAAGCCAAAAATCGTTAAAAATAGCTGTAAATTGAGAAAATTTTTCATTTTTTTAACGAAAAACCGATTTTTTTCCAAATTTTTCGCCGACCCCCCCTAGAAAATTTTTCTTACCCCTCCCCCCAAATCGACTTTTCGCGACCCCCCTCCCCCTTTTTTCGCCAAACCCCCCTCCCTACTTTTTTCTGAACCCCCACCCCCACTTTTTTCGCCAGCCACACCTATGCCCCCCCGAGACCCTAAGTTCCAGGGAAACTATGCATGAAAGCATTAAGTAATTTTGACATTAGACAGTTTTTTAAACTCGAAAACTTGATTGCCAACATGTTTCTGATTCCAGAATATGGTCAATATTGAGTTTAGAAGTCCATAAGACGTTATAAACGTATATTTCTCGCGATAATAAACACGGTAAGCCAAAAATTTGGAG
>JASAND010002472.1:0-39187 GCA_030248195.1 Trissonchulus latispiculum
TCTCGAATGATACCCATATTGTGGGTATTGGTGAAAATTTTTAAAATCCGAAAAATCCGGTTTTCGCAAATTCCGGGAACTGAGTGCATTTCCACGAGTTCGTTCTATTACAAAAGTTGTTCAGCCCGATAAGAGCCTTCGAATGATACCCATCTTGAGGGTATTGGAGGAAATTTTTAAAATCCGGTAATTTAGAAAACCCGGAATTCCGGGAATTAGGTGCATTTTCGTGAAAAGCTTTTAGGAGTAAAAATGTGTAGCGGGACCAGCTCTATTCGACTGTGAGAACCAAATTTCGATTGCGATAAAAATTGGGCGAAAACCTAAAAATTTTAAATTTTCCGTGAATGAAATCCGGAATTTCGGAATTTTTCGGATTTTCGAAATCTCGGGTTCCTGAGGATTCGAAAAATATATACATTATATAGGCTACCTTCAAATGATAACTCAGGACAGCCGCTCACATTTCGGTTCCAAGAATTTTTGGTCAGACTTTAGATTGTCTGTGTATTTTCTCGTGTATTTTCTGTTGCGAAAATGTTTACTTTGAGATCTTTACGGTTAACTTTCGTGAAAATCTCTAAATTACTTACTCCATTCCATTTTTACAGCCACCTCACCCCTGTCGGTTCGCCGGTTAGGGGTAGTGTCAGCAATTTTTGAACTTTGTTTGGGTGTCGGGGAAACTGACACTGAATAACTGCAGTCGCAATTTGTCCGAGGTGTTGTCCAAGGCTATCAGTACGTCATCACTTCCACCGTAGCGGGGATCCTGTGGTAGCGGCCGGCAACCCCTTGACAATTTCGGTTAATTGCCCAAGGTGGGACGTCCAGGGGTCAATTTCAAAAAACTGTGCAAGTTGCGGATTCCGCAACTCGCATCTGCAAGTTGCGGATTCCGCAACTCGCATCTGCAAGTTGCGGATTTGCTAGCTGCAAGTGTTGCATAAAGGATCAAGTGCGGAATCCGCACTTGCACTTGAATTGCGAGTCAAGTATGCTGCCAGTTGCGAGTTTGCTTAAACACAAGCAGCAAGTAAGTGTTTCATAAAACCCGCTGGAACACTCACTTGTAACCTGAATTCGCGAAAACCGGATTTTCCGGATTTTAAATATTTTCTCCAATACCCACAATATGGGTATCGTTCGAGAGCTCTTGATGAGCTGAACAAATCTTGTAATAGAACCAATGTCTGAAAATGCACCTAATTCCCGGAATTCACAAATTCGATTTCACTCTAGCTTGAAAGTTTTTCGTGAATTCCGAGAACTGGGCTCATTTCTGCAAGTTGGTTCTATTACAAGAGATTTGTTCAGCTCACCAAGAGCTCTCCAATGATACCCATATTGTGGGTATTGGTGAAAATTTTTAAAATCCGAAAAATCCGGTTTTCGCAAATTCCGGGAACTGAGTGCATTTTCACGAGTTCGTTCTATTACAAAAGTTGTTCAGCCCGATAAGAGCTTTCGAGTGATACCAATCTTAAAATCCGGTAATTTAGAAAACCCGGAATTCCGGAAATTGGGTGTATTTTCGTGAAAAGCTTCTAAGAGCAAAAATGTGTAGCAGGACCATCTCTAATCGACTGTGAGAACCAAATTTTGATTGCGATAAAAATTGGGCGAAAAACCAAAAATTTAAAATTTCCGTGAATGAATTCCAAAATTTCGAATTTTTTTCGAATTTTCGAAATCTCGGGTTCCTGAGGATTCGAAAAATATTTACATTATATAGGCTACCTTCAAATGATAACTCAGGACAGCCGCTCACATTTCGGTTCCAAGAATTTTTGGTCAGACTTTAGTAAAGGAACAATTAAGTGTTTAAAAATCAGCAAATTCGAAAGGTTGAAATCAGTACAATAAACATTCTCAAAGTAAGGGGGTGTGGCGCAAGTGGTAAAGCGTTCTACTGGACACTAAAGCTCAGTGGTTCGATCCCCGCCCTGGACACTTTGCTTCTCTTTAAATCCTTGCGGTCATTATTTCATTTGGCGACAGAGCCGCGTCCTTACAGCTCTGAGGAAATGACAGCTCTGAGGATTTGTGGAATTGCAGGTCCTTGAGATTGTAGTTAGTTTGGTTATGTGGTTGTCCTCGTGGTGTGGTGCTAAGGGTTCTAGTTAATATGGTTCTATGGTTCTTGTGTGTTTTGATATAAAGAAAAGCTCCCGGCTTTGAAGAAGAAAGAAGTAATGATATGACCTCAGCTTAGGAGGCATCAATTGTCCCTGAAGGGCCTTCAGATGGACACCCTTCATTTAAGTTTACGCCTAACGGCTTGCGTAGCTCAAGCAATAATGGACAATTTTATTCTAGCGTAAGCAGGCGCGTACCCAGGAGTTTGGAAAGGAGTACAGTGCCAATTTCAATGGGGGTGTTGGGGCGGAGACCCTCCAGAAGTTGAAGATTTTTGCATTTTGCCCAAAAATCGAACATTGAATCATTATTTCTTTCAAAAAGTAAATCATTGCAGCGGTAGTCAAAAATTAGCAAAATCTTTCAAGAATGAAAAAGTTGAGTTGTCGAATGCAATTGTGCGGTCGATGTTAAAACACAAAAACAAGTCATTTTGGAAAGTTTCGCTAAATTTCAACTCCATATGTGGATGTTTACTATATATATGCTTAGAAAAGGAAAAGGTCTTAAGAGTAATACACTAAAAATTGACTAAATGTTGCGACACCATGTTACACAAATCCCATGGCAAGTAATTTCAATCATTTACCATTCAACAGAAACCAAGTATAGCCTGCAAAGTATAGCCTTTTACTTTGCGACTGAAGTGTACATGTTGCCTACCAAGCATAGAACACTTTTATAAAGGTTGAAAATTTTATTGGCTAATAGGTAGGGAATAACCATTAATTTATGGAAGTAAGGTTTTTGATGTAAACAATCACTGACTTTTTAATGGTAGTCTTTCCGGTTTGACTGCCCCAACCGATTATCTCAAAAGCTCTTAGTTACTTAGCATAATCGACACCTACGACTTCCAAATAAAAACAAAAGGTTAGAAAGATATCTAAATGCGTACTCAGAATACATAATAATACGGAACTCCAATTTCGCAATGCCCAGTTACGCACAAAATTTCGCACAATGTTTATAGCTGATCCATTTAATTGCTGACTTATTATGCTATATGTAAAGCAGGACAACATCTGGTTACTTGTACCAAGAGTATCTAATACACAAGGGTATATACTCATATGTATATGTATGTATATGTATATGTATATGTATAGGTAATTACTCAGCTATTGCATACGTGAGACGTCATACTGCAGTGAACACTACTTGTATATTACCTAGTAGGAGGGCGCAATTAACACGTGCATTTACAAAGAGCCAATCAGCAAGTGTAGGACAATCCAGATGTAGGACAACCCAGAATACGGCTATACGCATAGTGATATTCTACGTTATGACAAACTGCGCAAGCGTGTAGTACAATCACACACTGCACGCGCGTGAAGCGTTACTACCGTAAGCCATTGTTTAGTCGAAATTACAAATGGTAGTTGAAGAGTTTGAAAACACATGCATATTATAATGCGTGAATATGTGTACACGTAAGGGTACGTAATAAAGTGAGTGTAATGTGGGTAATATCGACTCCGCGATTACCCCTTTCAAGGTTCCTTTCCAATTCTAACTTTCGCCGTTTCCCTTAAACTCCCCAAAAATCTCCCAAATTCCCCCTAAAGGTTTTTGTTATTATTATTGGGAAGCCCGATAATTATGTAGATCTTTGTGTGTGAAAAGCCCCCTTGTCATATAACTTGCAGTGCTATCTTTATGCTCATATTTCAAACATTATCTAAATCCTTTAAGTTTCCTATTTTTGGAGCATAAACATTGCACTACAGTTATTACATGACTTATGTTGGCTTGTCGAAGATAAACCCTTCCATTCCCAACCAGACATGTGCAGGAGGGGAAGTTTTGGGGGGGTAAAGGGCGGCTGAAGGCCGCCGAAAAACCGGATTTTTCCGGTTTTTCCGGAAAAATCCGGATTCCGGGGGGGGGGGGTGAAGGACCGCTCTGGGGGGTGAGCTCAAGTCTGGGGGGGTTGTCTGGGGGGGTAAACCCCCCCCCCCCCCCAAGCACACGTATGTTCCCAACACATAACAATCCTTTGCTTTCGTAATCACGCCACTCTTTAGTCTGTCGTGAGTTAACTTTTGTCGCGTATGGTCGGTCTTCAAATTTTGGGTGCCCCGGCTGTTGAGATTTCCCTTATGGTTATAAGTTTCTGCCTTGTTCTCTTTTTTAGAATTTCACTAAACTTGCCCTCCCTATTTAACTTCTAACCTTCCCCCCTCTCCTACTCCTCTGAGGGGTTGTGTAATAGGGAGACGTTGCGTCTGTCCCTTTTGTGAATTAAGCTTATGTTTTTAGTGTGTTTATTTAAATGTGAAATTTTAGTAAGAATAGTATTTTTAGTGAAAAATATGTGTTGTGTGAAATTGTGTAAATTTGTGTTGAAATTGGTTTGAAAGTGGTTATTCCCTATGTTAAAATATGTGGTGTTTTATTTAGCCCACTTAGCGGCTAGGTGGCGCTGCTTGTCTCGTTTTCTGGAAACGCATAGACGGGTCTGCAAGAGGGTCTCAAAAATCAACCAATCCCGTTTCACCAACACATGTCTAAACTAGTCCTATCAGTCTACGTTTTGTCTTCGCTCAGTCTTATCCTTTTCTTTTGCGCGTGCGGTCGGGTGTTTCCTTTATTGCTCCCCTGCTTTTCTTATTTGCTGTGCGCCTGTTCACACTTTGGATTTTCAGCACTGGTTATTTGTAAGTTTATGTGTTTAGTGTGGACTGACTAGACTCCAAGGCGACCTTGGGAGTCAAACCAAAATTTATTAGTGGGTTATAATATTTGTATTTTAATTTATTCTGGTTATTAATTAATAATGTGTTGTGTTTTTAGGAAAAGTTTTAGAGTGCTATACTTTATACTGTTGTCAGCCGCGACGGCTTAGGGAAATATCTTGAGTCATTTATAAGTGGGTTTATTGTATTGGGGGTGAATCTATTATTGTGTAATTTAGTTTATGAATGTGATGTGATAATCTTTTGTCTTGTTGAACTCTAATCTTGTTTGAACTTCCTAATTTTGTACTTCTGTTAAGAATGTCTTTTCTTCTAAATTCACCCTGTATTATTTCGGGAGTCGCTCCCTTTGTCTTCTTTATATTTTATTAAATGCGATCTCAGTTACTGAACCGTTGGGGTGTCTTTAGATTAGGTTTTGTTAGATCTGTATACTCGGTAGGTAGGGTTCTGAGTTATTTCCAGACCTAGGTAGTTTAATTATTCACTGAGTGTGTACTTAAATTTATTCAACTTTTCTTCCGTAATTGATAGTTAGGCATTTACTGGTTCCCTTGGAAAGCTTTAGTAGTTGTTTGTTAGGTCTAGTTAGTCTTGGCGAGATCCTGCCCAGGTCGACTGGAACATAAGTCTCCTCCAGGTTCGTCGTTTCCATACGCGCACAGTTTCCACCCGTAAAGTTTGGTTGACTATACCCTTCCAACTTTACAGTTGCTCCTGTTTCTCTGAGTCCGTCTCCGTTGACAAGCCTATCTCACTCGTTCCTTCTTGACCCATTCCCTACTCATTTTGTTGCTGTAGTACCCTCCCTAATTTTTATTTCCCCATTGTATATTGTTATTTCGCAGACGGGTAGCCCGTTGCATTGTTGTATGACATTGGAGCGACATAGTGAAAGCGCGACATGGCGAAGGAGCGGCAAACGGTTATTAGCGCGACATAGCAATGCGACATCTCAGTTGGGCGCATAGCGAAGGCGCGACAACCCCATTACAAATTTATGGGTCTATCACGATAAGGGTGGAACGCTATGCAGCGTAATTCATTAATTCCGCAGATCAGACCTGCGGAATTTATTAATATTTATTAATTATTTATTATTTACTAATATTTATTAATCACGCAGGACAGCCCTGCGTAATTAATGAATACCGCAGGTATGACTTGCGTTATTCATAAGCCGATAAAACTGTAAAAAGTAACAAAATTATACGTTAAACATAGCAATAAAAGATTAATTCTAACAAGAATTCCGGCGTGATTAATGAATTCCGCAGGTCTGACCTGCGGAATTGATGAATTAAGCTGCATCGCGTTCCGCCCTAATCGTGATAGACCCATAATTTTCTGTTACTTTTATTGTTTCATAATTTTATAACTTAGTCTGGCTAAACACTAAGCTCTAGCATAAAGTAGTAATTAAGTATTAAATTGGTATTTAATTAATAATTGATGGCCTATCCAAACGGGCATATCTCCACACAATTTACAAATTGCAACGGTTACGTACATTCCAAAAATTAATAATTACGATTTATTATTAATTGATGTTACGACGTTAAGCTAGAGTTTGGTGCTTAGCCAGCCTTAAGATGGAAAACTATGGTACAATAAAAGCAGCAGAGAATTAATATGTAATGGGGTTGTCGCGCCTTCGCTAATGCGCGCAACTGAGATGTCACGATTTAGCTAAGTCGCGCCTTTGCTATGTCGCGCTTATAACCGTTTGTCGCTCCTTCACCATGTCGCGCTTTTGCCATATCGCTTCAATTAAGGCACCCCCGTTGCAATAAGTCGTCCCCCACCTTGGGTAGCCCAGGTGGTTTATGTGTAATTAAGTTGCCCTCTGTTTTCTCATCATTAAACAGCACAGTTGTCCATAATTTACTTTATTATTTTTAACGGGTTATTTAACAGATCTGATCTCGTAGGTAGCTTGGTAGAATTATGGGACTAGTCTGGAATTTATTTGTGAACTGAGCTTAAATTTGTGCGTCCCCAACTTTGTCTGCCGCTCCGTTGGCGTACCCCAACATCATTCAGCCCCCCATTGGCGAGGTTAGTCAGCGTAATGAGAGCCGCCTGGACTAAAGATCTACACCGCAGTTTCCAGGTTCATTGCGCCAGCCCTAAGTAAAGATGCTGAGCAGAGTTGTTTAATTCCCGGCTCAACCGATACATGAGGCCAAGAAAAAGCGTTTCCAATAATAATTATTAAATTTTAGACAGTTAAACGCAAAATAAACGTAACGAAAATCTGGACACTCTTTTCTATGCTTTGAAAACTCATTACCAGCAGACTACCTAGAGTAAAAGCGGATATGATGTATAAAATATTTTTTAAGAGTTATATCATTTCAACGATCCGAGTAATAAAATAGGTTTTCCCAGGATGTGCAAACAATTGCACTTTGGAAATGTAGCATGTGAAATTGAATGAATGAGGCAACATCTTTCAAGGTTTCAGAACCCTGTAATTCAATCTTTTGATTGTATTAAATACAGCTAACGCCATTTTACAAATGCTTTCTCATATTTCCTTTTTTAAAACAATATATGTGATCCCGGATTAAGTGTTGCCATTTCTTCCTATTTTCTAGTTATTCCGTACAAAAAGATTTATATGTTGAACACAGCTGTTTCCAGTTTATTGTGTTGGTTTAGAGAACAATTAGATCCTTTTATAACGAACAAACCTAAGGAATAATAATAAGCGCAGAGAAAACCTTCTGCAGGAAATTAACACAATGTAGGTCTATTTTATGCAGGGTAATTTAGAATTCATGGATGTATATTTTGAGATCCAGTTTGGTTGTAGATAGAGTTTGGCTGTCATTACTCTATTTCGGTTTATGTCATGATACTTACAAAGATGTAACCCATATCATACCTTAGAATATTCATCAATATGAAATAGTGCACGCCTACCAGAACAAAAACCATAAAATCTGGTCTAAATACAACCAGGTAAAGCCTTGTGCACTGGATATATGTATTTGCTGTTGTTATTGTGACATGCCCAATATTAGCTCTCGACTTAGCGACAAGGCCGAACTGCACCCTTGATTTGACGTAAAATTGGACGTACTTCGCGACTGAGACTGGCACGTGGGCACGAAAGACTCAGGTCGTCCCTGGGGAGGAGGGACGGACGCCCCCCGATTCTGATCGTATCCACCCAACATTCCGTCAGATTTTTCTGCAATGTCATCCTGGGCCTGGGGAGGAGCCACGACTGCAGACTTCGCGGGGGTGGGAGGGACTTGCTGATGTTGTAACTGAATCAAATCATTTTCAGAAGTTTGGTTCAGAACAGGTTCGGGATTATTTTCCCCCGAACTTCTCTCCCCCGAACTTTTTGATCCCGAACTTCCCCCCCCCAACAGTTCAGAAACCGTGACTGGTGCCAGGCCGAGATTTTTTCGCCTGTAGTCCACATAATCTTGCATAGCTGTCAAGAGTTGCTCATCTTGGGAGTCGGACTCGTCAATTTCAACTGATTCGTCAAAGGCATCAAATTGGGGGCCGGGAGTGAGCATTTGCCCCTCCTGTGGCGAATCTGTCTGCAGCAATTCTGGTCTCCCAGACAAAGATTTTACCGTAGTTTCTTCCCCAGAAACTACTATTCCTGGGGGAATGGCATCTGATAATACTTGGGGACCCCCAACTGCGACACTGAGGACCGGGAACCCGCAGACTGCGAAACTTGGGAGCGGATAGCTCCGGATTGTGCCCGAGTCACTGGCCCCCCAAAAGTTTTATTTAGATGACCGCCATACGTGGCCTCTGAAGATGTAGACGGGGCCGTGGAGGTCGACACTCCCAACAGGGACTGGGTCCGCCGAGAACTTGTGGGTTGGGGGGGGGGGGAATCCGGGAGGGTCCCCCTCGTCCCCCTGATCCGCTATCTGTGACCGGTTTCGCCTTAGAATTTTGCCCTTCCCATAATTGTGGGGGGATATCGGGAACATAACCTTCCGGTCTTCTGGGGGTCCCCCTTCCAATACCTGGAGCAGTTCCTCCCGGACTAGTGTTGGGGGAGACACCCCCCGACCACGACCCCCCGATTTTGCAATATTCTGTTCAGAGGCCATGGGAGTGCCTCTATCTAAATCAACCGGTCCGTCAAAGTACGATAAGAGCCCCCAAAGTTGTGCTCTTTGCTTTTCTCGCTTATCGTGTTCCCTTTTCTTCTTAGAAAAAGCTAGAACTTTTGACATCTACTGAAAAATAACGGTCGCCACTATTTGTGAGATACTCTGTGTGTACCTCTGTAATAAACTGTGTCGGACTTCGGTAAACGATTGCAAGTAGGTGCTCAGTGTGTGATATCCAGTCCTAGCCAAATGAGAGAAGATGCGAGAAAACTGTAGGTTAGCTAGTAAATTAGAGTAGAGTCACCTATGAGCCCTAGACGACCGTCCCTAAAGCTAACAGACAAAATAACCGATAGATTTTACTATAACGAATACAAAAGACTCTTTCCAACTGTGATACGAACATACAAAATCGATAGAAATTACAAAGGGAGCACGATAACCTAATACAACGAGCACAAGGGAGGGCGTTACCCACTCCCGTACACCTAAACTTCGCCCACGTCTCCTACCCAACTAATAAGTCACCGACCCCAATACTGATAAAACGCCAACTGGCTAAAACTACACTTTCTCTCACTTATATATATTTTGTGCTAATGGCGTAGCTAGCCTAAAAGAAATCACTTTTATCATTCATGAATAAGACAATTGTCGAAATAACTCAAAGTTGTACAATTTCATTGAATAGAATATACTTTAGGCTACGCATATGAAGATAGCACTACCTATACTTTTTAGCGCTGCGTTGCTGCGCAGCCAATTACTAGTGCCCTAACGGGTAATATCCCACACAGTGGTCGGATGTCTCTCACTCTAAAAGTCTCTGGGTTCGCCTGTCTACACCATTCCGACAAGTCTCAGCGCGGGTACGCTCCAGTAACACCTCCGCTTCCCTGGGTTGGTCAGCTGTACTCTACCTTGAGGTAGTTTGTGTATATATTATTGTTTGTGCGCTTACGCCTAGTGTGCTTGTCTATATTTATCTCTGTATCTCTATAATAAATATCTAGTCAGTTAGTTTATTCACTAAAGTCTGACCAAAAATTCTTGGAACCGAAATGTGAGCGGCTGTCCTGAGTTATCATTTGAAGGTAGCCTATATAATGTATATATTTTTAGAATCCTCAGGAACCCGAGATTTCGAAAATCCGAAAAATTCCGAAATTCCGGATTTCATTCACGGAAAATTGAAAATTTTTAATTTTTCGCCCCATTTTTATAGCAATCAATATTTGGTTCTCACAGTCGAATAGAGCTGGTCCCGCTACACATTTTTGCTCCTAGAAGCTTTTCACGAAAATGCACCCAATTTCCGGAATTCCGGGTTTTCTAAATTACCGGATTTTAAAAATTTCCTCCAATACCCTCAAGATGGGTATCATTCGAAAGCTCTTATCGGGCTGAACAACTTTTGTAATAGAGCGAACTCGTGAAAATGCACTCAATTCCCGGAATTCGCGAAAACCGGATTTTCCGGATTTTAAAAATTTTCTCCAATACCCACAATATGGGTATCATTCGAGAGCTCTTGATGAGCTGAACAAATCTTGTAATAGAACCAATGTCGGAAAATGCACCTAAATCCCGGAATTCACAAATTCGGATTTCACACTAGCTTGGAAGTTTTTCGTGAATTCCGAGAACTAGGCTTATTTCTGCAAGTTGGTTCTATTACAAGATTTGTTCAGCTCATCAAGAGCTCTCGAATGATACCCATATTGTGGGTATTGGAGAAAATTTTTAAAATCGGAAAATCCGGTTTTCGCGAATTCGGGAATTGAGTGCATTTTTCACGAGTTCGCTCTATTACA
Source organism: Trissonchulus latispiculum (assembly GCA_030248195.1). NCBI lineage: Eukaryota > Metazoa > Nematoda > Enoplea > Enoplida > Ironidae > Trissonchulus > Trissonchulus latispiculum. The sequence goes on from JASAND010002472.1 coordinate 10,753, forward strand.
AAAGTTGTTCAGCCCGATAAGAGCTTTCGAATGATACCCATCTTGAGGGTATTGGAGGAAATTTTTAAAATCCGGTAATTTAGAAAACCCGGAATTCCGGAAATTGGGTGCATTTTCGTGAAAAGCTTCTAGGAGCAAAAATGTGTAGCGGGACCAGCTCTATTCGACTGTGAGAACCAAATATTGATTGCTATAAAAATGGGGCGAAAAATTAAAAATTTTCAATTTTCCGTGAATGAAATCCGGAATTTCGGAATTTTTCGGATTTTCGAAATCTCGGGTTCCTGAGGATTCTAAAAATATATACATTATATAGGCTACCTTCAAATGATAACTCAGGACAGCCGCTCACATTTCGGTTCCAAGAATTTTTGGTCAGACTTTAGTTAGTTAGCTGAGTTCTTATTCAGATAGATTTTTAGTCGTATTAACCTACGCGTTTGGTGAAGCTCCCTGCAGCCTCAGTACCCTGTGGCAGGTACGTTATCTATTGTGTGGCAGTTCCCCCAACAAATAATTGTTGGGTAGCCAATTGGTCAGTACGCATGGAACGGTCTGTCCGTGTGTCAAGAGCTGTCCATCAACTGCGAGTTACCAATTGCCTCACATTTGACATAATTCTTCAGCAAACAAATTACAGCAGTGCTGCAAGAAACAGAAGTAGTGTTGTTTCAGAAGGCGGTTTTAGTTTCTTTTAAAAATTTCAGTACTAAAATTATTTATTCTATTGTTATTATTTATTTCAATCTGTTTATTCCCTCACGTGATTTGGGTGTTCCTAGGCTATTTCATGTCAAAGTAGATTGCAGGATATTTACTTGCAGCTAGGTTTGGCTTAACTTAATATTAATTGGGTTCGGTGAGCACAAAATTGGATCTGAGTTCAAACTTCCAGGTACGTCCGGTCAAGATTTGCTCTCCGCGGACCCGTTTATACCCAGATTTCGGGCAGTAGTTTAATCCAATAGTTAATCATATTTACATATTTGGATATACTAAATTTTACTTACTACCAAATTCCGGTGTTATGACAGCAAACGCATCAGAAAAATGCGAAGCCTATCTTCCAATCATATCACTTTTGAAAAGCTATTTGTGTTTTCAAACATCTATTCAAGCATGTCCTCTATGCCAGTAAAAACTAAAAATAGGTCCCGGAAACGAACTCCGGGAAAGCAACAAGCAACTAACCGTGTTAATTTAGGTTTGTGGTGTTAAACGTTGTTTTCTGAATATTAAGAATTATCTTTATCGCAAGTAGCAGCAAGTGATCCGTAGGATTTTAATGACCAAAGTCTCCATGCTTTTTCACCTGCTTTTGATTTTAGAGGAACAGTGTTCTCAGTTTTCGTTTCCCTGTTTATCTTCCTTTGCATTCTTGTTAACTAAGGTGAGATTAAGAAAGCATTTAAGAAGACAACTGATGGTATAGTACACTGCTTACCAACAATAATTCCAAGTCATAAAATAAAGTCATAGATAAAATCCACAGTATTTAAGTTTGTTTTTGCATTCGTATCATTTGGATACTTGATGATAATTCCGTAGACGCACACTTGCACTGAGACTTGAGTGCACTCAATGCATCTAATTCTGTAGATCACACTAGACTTTCAGTTGGAGTTTAAACTAGTCAGGCTAACCTTTTGCAAAAGGCATATACATAATTCCGTTATGTTGGAATTAACGTTGGATAGTAACAGTAATGAGAAAAAATTTTCTTGTGTTTTTGGAAATTAAGGTATACCGAAATTAAGTTAGTGAAATAAAGTAGGAAAGTAGTTTTACTATAATATGTAGTTGCTGTATATAAAACAAACAACATAATAGTGCTTTTCAAGTTTCGAAACAACAAACATGCAAGCAATAATCTGCAAAAAAAAGTTGCCAGCAAACAACAAATTAGAAACAGAATTTCGTTTGACTCTTTCGTATGGTTATTAATCATAAAAACTATGCTACTGGATTTGCGTTTTATTCGGATTTTATCGATTTGAGGTTTTTGTACAGGCAGGTCCGAAATTTTGCTGCGTTTTGCTTGCTTCTTTATTGTTGAAAAGCACATGTTGTTTGTTTGATACGCTGTAACAGTAACTATATATAGTAAAACCACTTTCCTACTTTTTTATATGTAATTAACTTAATTTCCCAAAACAAGAAAATTTTCCCTCATTACTGTTGCTATTCAACCGGTGTGCGTCTGCGAAATTAGATGCCTTTTGCAAATTGTCACTCTGACCAGGTTAATCTCTCACTGAAAATCTAGTGTGCGTCTACAGAATTAGATGCATTGAGTGCACTCAACTCTCAGTGCAAGTTTGCGTATACGGAATTATCACCGGATATATACTTAGAAGGGCTCAAATCAGGTGCACAAATATTCTTGCAAGGCGACTGCAGAAGCTTAAAATTTATGCAGAATTTATTTTACAACTAAATTGTGCTACTTTCATGTCGTCCTTGAGCCCAAAGTTATGCTAGTTTATGAGAAATCGACGTTCAAAAATATTTGGTCTGTATTTAGTCGTTATGTCAGAAAGTTTTTGCTAATTTTTTGCTGATTTTACTAATTGTGTAAGCTCTTAAGTTTGTAGATGTCCTGATTATCAGCTTTTAGAGCACTGTATAAGCTCCTTCCAACTCCAAAATTGCGAAAGTTAGAGCATTTTAAAAATCACCACAAAATGATACCTCCACCTTAAGTACGATGAATTGGACATGTCATGCAATGCAACCTCAAGAAATCATAAGAATTTACTTTGGTTGGCGCTGTACTTTCATGTATCAAAATTTCTACATCTAAGACAATCGTGGCTTCGTATCTTGTGCATGTGCACGAAATGGGAAAACATTTATGTTGTATATAATAAATTCGATAACACTAATTGAAGGAGCTAAAAAAGTTTTAAAACGATGTGCATATCTCTTCTGTACGTGGTTTTTGTCAAAAGTTACAGGCATTTTTACAAAGGGCTAGTTTACGTTGATCGTTCCCATCAAGCAGGGTTAAAGTAAATGCGGATCAAAACTATTGCAATCTCGTCTTGTCGCCGGATCTCTCCAATTTGATCAGCTCTGGCTACACACCTCCCCCAGAACAATATCAGAGGGCACATAGTTACCCAGCGCTATAAAGAGAAGCACTGTATTGGCTTGTTCTTCTTATTAATTATATTTTAGTATTTTATAAACTCTTGCTTGGACATATATATGTAGTCACGTCAGTTCACGAGTTTCTATTTATGTAGTCTTGATGCACCCAATTAACGCTTATTGTTTTACAGCTTCAGACTTTTAAATGATTAAAGCCGACTTGTGACGAGACTTGAATCCACTTTGATCTCTCCTACTGTTCTCCCCCTAGAATACAATTTTAATAAAGTCTATGTGCGATTGGTGTGTTTCTTCAGTAAACCTTGTACCGTTCCCAGAAGATTAAGCTGTTAGACGTTTTATAAAAAATATGGGCTGCTGAGCGTTCAAGTAGCTGTTTCAAGAAAGTTATAATTTATGCATCTGCGACAGTTTAACATTACATTTGCTTCGTAGGTAGCATATCTAGGAGGCAAACAATGTCTTTGTTGCATCCATTAACCTCATCATTTCGTTACACCCAAGGATTTATAATGAGAAGAAGCCACCGAGGGTTTCTTATTGTATTAATGAGCTTGTTGAACTTTGTAATCGAATTCGAACCTTAACTTTAAGGCCAAAAACGCGCGGAAATTGAGTAATAAATTTTATATCGTATTGCTGATAGTGCGTGGAATTCCCCAATATTGTTTACAAAGTAAAAGTCATGCAGTGGTTTCAGCTTTTATAGGCGTTTAAAGGTTTTTCTTACATTAGCAACGCGAAATTAGGTCACCTGGCCTCTCTCATTACCTAATTACGTAATTTTAAAGTAATCAAACTTAGTTTGGCAGGAATTCAGGGAAGCAAATTAAAGTTGTTCATAGTTACTTGCGTGAAGATTGATTTTCCTGAAAACAAAGCGCTTAAAGTAGTAAATCAACAATGTTGTTTTTTAACAAAGTGCATGGGGAAGCGTTTGTGGACGAAGTATCAACCCCTTTCCCAGGTCTGGAGTTCGCCTCTAGAAACAGTTTTTCCAGTTATTGTGCAGGAAAATTTTGGCCGACAAGGAAATATCACGTTTTAAAAGGTATATGACCCGCCATAATTGCCCCAAAAGTATGTTTCGGTTAGTGATAACAACACTAAAATTCACAGAACTTAGCTTAGAGGTTAACAGAGCAAGTTGTATTTACAGGCACGGATGAATACGTTTTCCAACGAAGACAGACCAAATGATTTATTGAAGAGTTTATTGTGGCGATGGTGCCGGCCCATTGTCTACTTAGCTAGAATTTTTGGAGCATCCACTACTGCAAAAGTTTCATTAATTAAATTCAGTTTCAAGTTTTACTCAGCTTTCGTTGGAATCTTAGTTTCTGGTAAGAATTTATAAATGAGGTTGTTATATCACTAATGTTGTTATATGCCTGGCATTGCATAGACAACTTGCAAACACTAACTACTTAAAATATATTGATTGGGCCAGGTGCTACATCAATTAAAAAGAATCCGGACATAGTTCAATGCCCAGTATATTTTTGTTAACTTATCCAGAATGAGTTTGACAGCATTTTCAGCAAATCTCAGACAATCATTCTATTTCTAGCGTCGTTTTTGAAGTGGATTCCTCGTTTAGTTGCCCAACACCCGCTGTCGAGAGAAGGATCCGTCCAGTGCAGTATTTTGTGGATGTTTATTTATTCTTTCATATGTTGGACTCTTTGTCACAAACTAGAGAAAAACATCGGAAAGGTCGACTTTGGTTTGAGATTTGGAACTAAGTGGAAGCATATCAGTGGAAACGAGCAGCCTCCAAACGAACTCTTAGTTTGCTTAGTATACTGTACGCTAAGTGTAATTGTAGTATCAGTAAGTATGACAATTATGGGTGTTTTGGCATTGAATGATGTTTATACTGTACCTTATGCCTATCCATTTTGGGGTATGACGCCGGTAGGGAAGGTCATCAATTATTGTGTCTTTTTCCTGGCTAGTGGATCACCTACGCTGGGCACTAGAATGCAGACTTTGTCTGTTTGGATAACAAAAATTATGGTATCGCGATTCAAGAGTGAATTAATGCAAGCAAGTCATCTAAACGGGATTATGCACCTAAAGCAATTCAACCAAGGTTATTACATGATTCAGCAGGTAGTTGGAGATCTTAACAAACTATGGGCGTGGTATTATTTGGTAACTAACGGTCTATTGTGTATTTTAATAGTTTTTCAAGCACATACTATTTCAATCAGTGAAGCTGCTTACACTCAGTGGCAATGGTGGTCACTCATTTTGTTGGCCATATACTTTACTATCTCTATTTTGATTGTCAATATTCCACCCAGTAAACTAAATGAAGAATTACAACAACTGCCAAAGGAATTGTCTAACCTTATAACGAGGACAATCTTGACAGCAAAAGAAACGCTGTTTAGAAAAAGTGAGCATTACGCTTTACTGGAAGAAGCCGAATTTGTTGTCAAACAATGGCAACAACATTATGCTACGATGACGCTTGGCCATGCATTTCCTATCGGAAGGAGCTCGATTTTAACGGTAAAGAAATTTTTTCATGTGACATCCATGAAAAACAAATTACTCTATAGAAATAGCCGCTGCTGCATTATTTGTGTAACTTTTGATAGGGTCACGGCGATTGCTTTCCTGTTTCAGCAAATGTCTCTAATTGCCACTTATACCATTGTTCTTTTTCAACTGACTAGCATGCCAGATCTGGAAACTATCACTTCAGCTATGACTGCTAGCAACTTCACTAACGTTTTTTAAGGTAAGTGCAAACAATGAATACGATTGGTGGTTACAATTAAGTTATATTGTTATATATATTTAGTTATATATTTTTGTTATATATTAAGTTATATATATTATATCTCAATCCGATTAATATCTTCCGTAAGCTATCAGTTAAGCAGTTCGCCACACAGTTTAGCGTCGCCAAATGCATTGTTCATCCTTAACGTGAACCAGGCTCTAGAAGCTCTAGTCCTGTTCATACGATTGTGATAGCATATTGTAGCGTATATTGTAGTCTGTGCATAAATTTAGTTGTTTGTTTATTAGTTCAGGTTTTTAGCGAGAAAAATAAAATTCTGTGTGATCAAGCTTCGAATATTAGTTTTTAGATTCAGAAATTCAGACTAACTCTTAAAACAAATTTGTTTGAGTCGATGCAGGAATTTTTCCAAGAAGAGTGACACTAAACTGTTGCTACAAAGTGTTTGAAACTTTCGTTGTTGGATTTGTTTGTTAGATCATTATGAAGCCAGGAAGATGTCCGATGCAAAATCAATGATATATTGTCCGTACGCTGTTAATGTTAATAAACGGAAAGCCGACTTTCAAGTTTCGGCTAGATCTAGCATTGTAAACGTCAGTCCAATTCGTCCCTTCATAGATTGGTGGTACTGGAATTTGATGTCGCTCATTATAATTATAATTTCTATTATTTTAATAAATGTTTAAGATTGTGCTTAATCATGAATAGGATGCTAAACGGGAAACATTGAATGCGGCTTGTGGATGAAGTAATTTTGCCAGAAAGCGACTCAAACAAATAAGAAAAATGTATCGCAGTGGGGGTTTTTGGTTCTAACCATAAAATGTGTAAAATGACTTCAATATTTTTATTTTATTTTTACTCAAAAAGCACTAATTTATGGAATGTTTCTGGATTTTTGAAAACAATGGTTAATACCGCAAACTTATTCATCAACATTGCGTTTTTCAGCCGGCATTCAATCGATGGTGCTGGAAGTCGCTGAAATAGCAGCGGGAAATAGAGACAACAATATACTTTGTGTTTCAATATCTACTCAAATGATACAAGAAGATCCTTGATAATTCAACTATCTAGTGTACCAATAACGTTGATTTGCTGAATCGATCTTTCCAAACCTGATAATAAACTACAAAACTTACTAGCCCATTTTAAGAAACATGAATAAGCAATCTGATTTTCGTAGCAATGTGCGCTGAAACAGCAGGATTTCAATAGAGATAGTTTATTCATTAATTACATTCGTGCAATAAGAGTGTCCTCACTAAACAGACGGGCATACACAAATTTAGGCACACCTGTGCAATGGAGGGGGTGGCCACCCAGGTATCGCGCAAAATGCACCGGGTTTTAGAGTAAAAATACGCACCGGATTCAATTTTCACGGTGTTTTTCGAAGGCGCGCCAAAATTCCACCCATCTTCCACGAAACACATAGCCCAGGTATGAATTTACGGGAATACATGTTTCTTAAAAATCTGCCACTAGTTGATTCCATGCTATGATCACGATCATCCCAACCTATGTCCGGTGTTCTGATGGAAAAGGTCGGGATCTGAAGTTTGCATTTCTGGTTGGTCAGGTCAGGACTGCCGCATTTTGAAAACATCACACTACAACTGCTAACAATACATGAACAAAACTAAATACCGTATGGCATGAAGCTACCGTGTCTTGACAAAATACTAAGCAAATCCGCTTCATCCTGGCTGAAGTCTTCATAGTATGTATCGTGAAAATTTTATCCAACAATGGAGAGAGACAAACGTTCTCTCATTTAAGGTACTGGTATCGCTTTGTGTAAATTTGACCCTATAGGCTTTAATTCTTCATGAAAATGGATGAAACTTTTCAAATGCACAAGTTGGGTGCTCTTTAACATTCCGGCACCAGTCCCGCATTTTTAGGTGCAAAGATAAGAAATTTTTGGTTTTTGCCATTATTCTCTCAGCCCATAGTCGAGACACCAGATTGGTTGGTATGGCTGGAAAGAGGGCGCAAAAATGAACATTTTTGCTTTTACAACTTTTGAGCTATCTCTAGTGGTTAAGTCAGTATAAGCAAAAAACTATTTTTGGGGTCCAAAAATGGCCGCGAGAAAATCAGTTTTTCAAAATTACTGCCAAATCGTACGGGTAATTTTGGTTTATTTATACTCGATCGATACACAGTCTCATTGCGCATTTTATCAATGCCTATTAGCCAGAGTTTGTTGCTCTAAGCTAGAGATTTGGCCGAAAAACCATTTTGGCAAAACTGCGATTATTTTGTTTTGAACATCGATTTCTCAAAAACTACCCTATGGATTCGCTTGGTCTTTGGCAAAATGAGAATTCGCACTATTGCAGAGGGACATTTTTCTTGGTTTGAGCTAAAACATCTCCAGTTGCGAGAAAACTCAATGCAAAGTTGCGAAATTTCGTGTCACCGCACATTTAATGGATTTTCTTGACCGTTAAGACCTGCTAAGCCAAATCCAAAAAATGTCCCTCGGCCCACATGTCCTTTATAGGACAGCACAAGAAAAAATTTTGGCTCATTCCAGAGTTTTGAGAAATCGATGTTCAAAAATTTTTGGTCTATACTCAACCTGTCAGATGTCAGTATGTCAGAAAATTTTCGCTATTTTTTCGGATTTTTACCGTTTTTGTACTCCATGAGAATGTACAGATTATAAGCTTTAAAATGATGTATAAAGCTCTTTCCAATTCACAAAATTGCGAAACTTATGGCGTTTCAAAAAATACCCAAAAAAGCACTGCACAAAACGATACCAGCACCTTAAGATAAGACGGGCAGCAGGTAATAGTCAAGCGTGATAGGAAGGGTAGAAATTCCGTCTTAAATCCTGCCAACCACAATGAATAAGTCATTGCCTTTTAAAATAAACTTAAGCTAACCTGAGGAGTAAATATAAGCTCAAACCTTCTTCACAGCTATAGTCAACAGATTTACTTAGTACAAGATACACATCATCGTAACGATCGAATTAGTACCAGCTCTGGATTGTATCCTCGAGAATTCTAAACGTATTAACTTTTCGCAGTTCGCGACGATAGTACTATTAGCGAAGTTGCTTTACTCTAGAGTTGTGCCGTTAAGAAATTTACCAGGCCGGCCCCGGGCCCGGGCCTGCTGAACCGACCGGGCTGCGTCTCGGGCCGGGCCGGGCCTGGAAGCCCGATTCAAGGCCCGGTAGGCCCGGCGTAGGCCCGGTCAGCCCGGTGAAGGCCCGGCATGCAAAAACAGTGTCAAACAATAGTTAGTGCTATTTATTACAGCTTAGACAACTCGTGGAAGCTTAAAATTGACTTTCTAATGAGGATATTTTGGGAAAAGATTGAAAAACGATTAGCGGCTGACCGGGCCCGGCTACAACTCTAGTCAAGCCATTTGTTATAATCAGGCAGAGCACTCACAAGCATTTCTTCATAAAGGCGTATCGATCGTCTTTATTGTCACCATGAGCCCAAAAACTACACTTAAAACACATATAGTCAAATTTTCTCAGATAGTTTACGCTGTTATAAACGGCATAAGAGCAACCTAAACAAAGGCATCATTTAAAGGAGTATACACTTGGGAGTGGGCATACCATGGGACAGGAAGATCCGTTGTCATAGAAGTTTTTTGCCTCCAATATTTACTAGTTCCCTTTTAACTGGCTAAGTATACAAGGGGCCCGTCTCATTATTTGTAACTGCAACTAATTCCTTAATTGTGTGGCAGTTAGATTAATTAAAGCTGTTAACCAAAGGCTGAATTCAATTCCTGGATGAAACAAAACATATCACATTGCATATCATTCTAAACCTCCTGATGAGCTGAATTCTACCACGTAAGGTTGGTTGCACATATAAGAAGTAACACATTAATTGGTTGTAATAGTATAAGTGAAAATGTTGATAGTAATAGCAAGAGTACATAATATAAATAAGAGCGTGACAGCTGGTAAAGCTCTCTGTTATCAGCTGCAGGTATATGCTCTGCGCGCCAACAGCTGAGCCCCCACCCCTACAAATGTGGATCCAGTTAACCAGTTGCCCTACCGTATTCTCGCGGTTAAGGGGGGAGGTTAAAAGTTTGCCCCAACTTTCTTGGATCGGCTTCATTTTTGCGAGAATCTACAGAGTGGTCAAAACATTCGTGGTCGTCGGTATTTAGCTGGCTCTCAGTACCTCACCAGGCACCCAAGAACCGGTCCGACCCCCCCCCCCGGTCTATCCTCTGTTCGCTCGGTGTAAGTACTAAAAAATTTCTCCTTGCTGTTTGATTTGGTCCAATGAAAACATCCACTCTTAGGTACAAAGGGAGAACAAAATTGTGTAACACAGACGTGGCATTAGCTTTGCTGTAATCCTAACGAATACGGAGCAATGCTATCCTAACTTAAGGAATCGTTAGAAAATTTGGAAAATTTTGGCCGCCGAATCAAAAATTTAATTCTGGTGCGATCACGGATGCTGAAATTTGGTGTGAACATACACCCTGCCTATAGGTCTGCAAACCTGTGTTAAATATGAAAGAATTCTGCCCGGGCATAGTTTCGACTTGAAACACGAAGAAAGTTGCAGAAACCGGAAAAAACGAATTTTTGAAGATTGTCTAATATATATATTATATATATATATATATATATATATATATATATATATACAAGTAGTTTGCTATTCGCTACAATACCATGAAACTGTCTAAAGCTATCGGCGAGTAAACAAACTTTTTTACAATACTAAATATACAAAAGATACTATTATTCATTTGAGAAAGATATTCAATGAAATATTGTTTTTCTTGATTTAAATGCTTTAAACACTATGTCATATAATATGTCTTAGACAGATACTGAGCGAAACTATAATTGTACGAAATTTGAGGCGCTTGTAGTATAGTTGTGTGCATAGATTAACATAGGGTCGGCTCCTGGGGGGGCTTGTCCCAAAAAATTTTGAGGGGGCTTGTACCTTGAACAAAAATTTCCAGGGGGGGCTTGTACCTCAAGAAAAAATTTGTAAAATTTCTCCAAAAATTAACGCTAATTTTGTTAAAATTAGCAATGTTTTGTCAAAATTTGCAAAAAATCTTTAATTTTTGGAAAAAGTTTTATAATTGTGCCCGGTTTTCCCGAAAAATTAAACGTTTTAGCTAAAAAATTCCGGCGAAGCCGGAAATTTTTTTGAAATTTTACTGTAAAAACTGATTTTTTTCCGGCTATTTTCGGTTACCCCTTGACCATTTTTCGTTACCCCTTGTCCCCGACGGCGATAGGGCTTGTACCTTGTCCGGGTTGGGGGGGCTTGGACCCCCCCCCCCCCCAGACCTCACCACGTTAACCTATGGTTGTGTGTGAACATAAGTGAATTCATATCCTACACTATTTCAGGAAAAGTGGCCACTCCCATTGAATGAACTGAAAATCAGGAAAGTTATTCGAACTCTTAGGAAATCGTGATCGAAGAACAACTCGTTCAAACACGATTATTGTCTAGAAGAGACAATGGAGACGATAGGAAATTGTGCATTTCACCTGAATGAATTGGTAATCAAAAAGAACATTTCGATTGCAGTTTCTCTGAGTACTTAGTAGGTTGCTAAAGTGTCCAACTTACTTGCATGGTATTCAGGATCATCAAAACGCTCAGTAGCTTGAATTCTATATTCTCGTGGCACAAAGTCAGCCCCACCGTTAACTTCTGAAATCGAATTAGAAATAAAATTAAATAAAGTCTGACACAAAAATGTGTGTACAAAATCTGTAAGGCCTCCAGTGAGCGAAATATACGTCGTAACCCCATAAAACCATATATTTTCGGAATCCTTGCAGCGAAACGAACATTTTTATAAAATTTAACATTTTTTAAAATTTCAAAAATTTTAAAATATCGGTTTATCGGGGAATTTTTTCGGACCATTCAAGCTATTCAGCTCATTCGTTCCGAAAAATTTGCCCGTCCGAAGACGCATCGATTGACACAAGAAAGAAAAAAATCGGTTGAGAAATAAGCATTTTATTCCAAAATTTCGTTTTTCCATTTCCTTTGATGTTTGCCGCTTTTTGCAACTTTGACTGGTTATTACTCGCGACTCGCTCAACGAAAAATTTTTTCGATTAGATTTTCAGGACCGCCTATGCGCCCGCTTTCACCTGATATATGTGATTTGTCAAATTTTTAAAGTCGAGTTTTTTGAAAAATACCACTTTTTGACCAAAAATTTCGGCAAAGCAGATTTAACAAAAGTGAGTAAAAAGAACATAATCATAAAATTCAAGCTGAGCTGAATTCAACGATATAAAGCTTTTGTTGCTACGACTTATATTGCGCCAGGAATGAATTTTTAAAGAATATCCCTTATTTCAGCTGGTTTGTGGCTCTCTTTGATGTTGCCGCCATGATTTGACTGAAGCAGTGTAAACTAGCAAAACCAGCTGAAATAAGGGATATTGTTTAAAAATTCATTGCTGGCGCAGTATAAGTCGTAGCAACAAAAGCTTTATATCGTTGAATTCAGCTCAGCTTGAATTTTTTGATTATGTTATTTTTACTCACTTTTGTTAAATCTGCTTTGCCGAAATTTTTGGTCAAAAAGTGGTATTTTTCAAAAAACTCGACTTTAAAAATTTGAAAAATCACATATATCAGGTGAAAGCGGGCGCCTAGGCGGTCCTAAAAATCTAATCGAAAAAATTTTTCGTTGAGCGAGTCGCGAGTAACAACCAGTCAAACTTGCAAAAAGCGGCAAACATCAAAAGAAATGGAAAAACGAAATTTTGGAATAAAATGCTTATTTCTCAACCGATTTTTTCGTTCTTGTGTCAATCGATGCGTCTTCGGACGGGCAAATTTTTCGGAACGAATGAGCTGAATAGCTTCAATGGTCCGAAAAAATTCCCCGATAAACCGATATTTTAAAATTTTTGAAATTTTAAATAATTTTGAATTTTATAAAAATTTTCGTTTCGCTGCAAGGATTCCGAAAATATATGGTTTTATGGGGTTACGACGTATATTTAGCTCACTGGAGGCCTTACAGATTTTGTACACACATTTTTGTGTCAGACTTTAGTTAAAAGATGCTCTAATAAGAAAAGAAATGGAGTCATGTGTTGGTCAACCAGTATCAGTTTTGTAGTCTAACCACCTACCAAGTAATCTTGCCACCACTATGGCGCCTGTTGACGGATGTTCATGTTAGAAAAATATATAGTAACCAGTATAGCAAATTCGTGGGAATTTTACTCACGATAAAGACATGGACACAGACGTCGCATTTGAAGGAATTTTGCATCACAATTCATTTGAGACAGAAATGGACGAGGAGGAATGACACATGCTGAAGGTAACAGGGAATAGTAGGGACCAGCCCTGGCTTCATCTGGTCTGAGATTTTGCAGAAACATTGAAGATTCGGTACAGTTAATAATCGTAGAACTCCTTTCTGCAAGATCTAAGATGGCCTGTTTATCAGCTGGTTGCAGTTCCTTACAGGTGAAATTGCAATATCCAGACTGCTCAGCACAGGCGTCCTTGCAGTTCTGACCATATCCGCCTACAATCCATGTCTGTCGTTCACCAGAGAGTCTGTTTGTACAACGACAAAATCGACGATACTCTGGATTACTTGAATTACAACCGTCAACGGTGCAGTTTCTTAGTTGGTCATCAATGCAAATGTGGCTCCACATATACTGGCTTACAGTTGGCCCATTGAATGTTTGGTTTGGATTGTTTGAACAGCGGTCTCCTAATTGATACTGCGTTCCCATGTCCCGCATGGCTCGATTCAGGGAGCCAATAGCCTCAGGCACTTCAAGCCCGTCAAAGCTACAATGGTCGCATAATTCCGTGCAGCTTTGATTTGTATTTCCTAGACTCCACAGCCGAAAATATTCTATAACACAGCATAATTTGTCGTATTACTAATGTCTTGATAATTGCAAAGAAACTACTCATTAGTATTGTGAACGTTCCTGTAAAGCATTTTCTAAGTTTGCCCGTCCGGTACTGTTCTCTTTGCCTCCTACACTGTGAAAACAAGCATAGTGAGCTTTTGTCATACTATTATAATTCTAAAATCTAATCATCAAGAACCCAGACAAGTTTTTTGAAATTTGATTAAAGGCACTTTGTTTGCTCAGGATTACTTGAGGCCATCCAGCAGTGATCATTTAATTAGCCCTAAAACTGCTTTAAATACGATCTTTGATTAATATCGTGATTTTTGTAGAATCCTCCAGAGAGTTGTGCCAGCTGCAGATGCAAACGGGCTAGCAGTCAGCATTTGTAGTCACTTTATATTGAAAGTATTAGTCGACTCCACACTAAGCTCACTTTTAACCAAAAACCAAAACATCTTTTGTTTCAGGTCCTGCGATTTTGATTTGACAGCTTTTAAAAGTAGTATTTTTTGTTTCACATCCTGTAAATTTACGTGGCAGTATTGACCAATATTCTGGGATTGATAGTTGCAGTTGTAACGGATCAAGGTGACGCACGGTCAACCTTTCCGTTGCTGGCGGCTGTCGCTAACATAGCTACCAGTTTGGCTTATCATAACATCATCACTGGGCTGAGAGAACTTTCGCAAGTCACATACATACATAGCTCTCCCAATCTGTACGTATGGAATTGGGTGCGTTCCCTCTTGGCAGCTACGTTATTGGGGAATACATTCACTAGGGGGCTCTCTTGGGAGGGTTCAACCTATTACTCGCTTCCTCTTCAGTCTAGTGCATTCTTGCTTTGAGATTACCCGCTTTCTTACTCTCTATTATTCCTCCGTTTGCTCTGTATATATTGTCCATTCCCTGAGCTTTCCCTAGAGCTAATACTCGTACGTTGGCCGTTGGCCTATCCGCTGTAAGTCTACATTTTGTGTGAGAGTTTTGTAACTGAGGGCTTCTTATCTTATCTATTCTTTATATCCCACTATAATCAATATACTTGTTGTTAAATTTGATTAAATTGTTATTACTACTTTTAATTAGGCTTTAGTCACTGAGCACTTGTCTAGGTAGGTATTTCTAGCTGAATCAGAGTGAAAGTGGAGGGAGAGTCATCTCTTCCTTAGCCGGGTTTATTGTCTGGCGAGGCTGTCCCGACCATCTCCTGTGGTCGGTTCATTATCCATACGTGCCACGGTCTCCGCACTCGCCACGTATGGGTGTGACTACGGTGTTGGTACGTAGGTTTTGGTACTAGCCCCTCTACACAGTGAGCTGAGCTTACATACGTCTGTTGCTACTTCTATCTGGTAAGGCTTGCTGTCTTCTTTTATTCTTCAACCGCTGGTTCCTCCCTCTCTTTCGTTGCTTTCGATTTCCTTTCTTTGCTGCTGAATTTCGCCGCCGTTTTGTTGATTTCTTTTGTCTCTGTCGATTTCTTGTCGCCATTGCGTTTTTGCCTTTTTTTCTGCTGGATCGTACCTTAGGCTTCCGACTTTGTTTTCGGCGAATCCTATTTGTTCTTATGCGGGAAGTTGGTACATGATTTATAGGTCGACGATATATATTCTTTGGACTATTTGAGTCGATCTGTCGATGTCTCGACGGTGGCTCAGACTCAAGGCGAGATATTTCAGTCCTCGATTTGTGATCTCGCCTATATGACAACGAATAGGCCAGCACACAAACTAAAGCAAAAAAATTAGTACTGATTTGTCAAAAACTGATTCAAGATTTAGTTTTCGCAGTAATTGTCGTTTGCTTTAAATAGAAAACTTTTTGTACTATATACCAAGGTTCTGTGGTTGCACCTATATCTGAGATTGGATGAGTAGACTTTTACTACGTGTACCACATGCTACGTGTTCTGTTAAGTGTTGGTGGAGAGATGGTCTGTCGGCAGAGATATGAGGTTGTCCAGCATTCTTCAGGGCTGCAGTCTGAAGACGGGCATTGGAGAACATGGGCGAAATGTCGCGGCTCGTAAGCAAACATTTAACAACACCCAAGCGAGGAAACCAGTCATCTAAACCTCACCGACGCCTGAATATATAGATTAGAATGCTTGTAACTGGAAGAAACTTGATACCGGCCATCGTATTAGGAAAATAGGAAACGGATCAATTAAACTGTAGCTGATTTTGCAGATCTTCAGGTGTAATTTTTAATAAAAGGATAAACCGATTATGGCCAAATATTGCTGTCATATTCTGGAAGTTTATATCGGAAGATATAATAGAAACATAATGGTGCGATTAACGCAGATGGATTAACGCTAGAGGGATGTTAGAACACAAAAACACCTAGGCTTGGCGTTGGTTATTTTAGCTGTTATTTTGAAAATATAGCTCATGATCAACACCAAATCTCAATTCTACTAAGAAAGTCGAACAGTTATGAAGAATTCAGCGAATACAACATATTATTACCAACTTAAGATTATTAAAAGTTCGGATATACTAAAAGCTATTCTTACAAAGGCAAAAAGCTCTAAGCAGTAAAGAATATTCTTCCATCAGTAGACATATGATTACTGTTTCGGGATAATTTAGGAGTAGGAGCCCATTGTAGCGTTTACGAATTAATGATTCTTGCAGAATAACTGGTAATTTGATTGGTTGTTAAGCTTCGACATTACGATTAAGCTAAATGCAGCAGAACGCAAAAACAAAATTTCTACAGCTTGCCACAAAGTGTTTCTTAAAAAATTGTGATCAGTTATACTAAGAGTACATAATGATGCGAGTATGCCACTAGCGAAGCTGTCTGTTATCATAGCAAAGTTTCTGCTCTGCCCGCATCGTCTTCGCCCTTTGGCTCATTCACATAGGAGTTTGCCTTCATACAACAGCGGCGACAGACTCCTAGCAAATTTCAGACAACACAACTAATAGTAATTATATCCAAGAGGGTTATGTACAATATGGTACATCTGTACAAGTCAGGGTAAATCAACTCAACTTTGGCCACAGACAATTTTAAAAAAACATGTGCAAGTATGTTTTAAAATTCCAAAAGCAGATTACTTTATGTTTTTGTTTGCTGGCCGGTACTGCAGAAACCGTGTCAGCATCTGTTGTCTAGTTATGTAATCTTAAGTTATTAACGACTGGGTGAGAATGAAGTGTAAACATCAATTACATATAGTGTCTATGAAAGCTGCAATTCTTGTCATTCGTCAAGTGGCGATAACTGAGGGGTATTAATTTGTTATTCAATTAATAACTGAAGTTCATAGGTTTGTCAAGAGTAATGACGACCGTTTTCACTCCCATGCTTGCTACTATACCCAGTCAGACGCCAAATCTCCGTGAACTGGATGAATGGATTAAGTCACGTTATCAATAACTTATATGAAGTCGTCATCCTTGTTCATGTCGCTTGTTTTTAAGTATAAAATAAGTATTATTCCCACAACACCTAAACAGGCTAAGTCTTGGCACGTGTGAATGGTTGACAAACGGAAAGTTCCTCCTGCAGCCGATTAGATTGTTTAGTCGTGATGCTCGGACTGTAGTTGTCTGACAAACTGAGTTTGTACAGTTTAAAAAAATAACGACAAGAAATTTCATTGCTATTGTATAAATAAGACTTTCAAGCACAATACGGTTTCGCACAGACCAAAGGTGCAACCAGGGAATAGTTTCATAAAAATCTACTCGAATAGTTCTAGAATCAGAATGCTAGTACTGGCATACCTCGTGCGAGTTGCAAATGTTGCATAAAAGTTTTCCAGAAAGTTTTCTATAACGGTTCATCTAGATGCTGTTGGTACTAGGTAAAGGTAAAGTTAAACTGACCCCTGGAGAGAACTCCAACCTACAGAAGGTTATAGGGTGCCGGTGCTTATCTCCGGATTCACAGCCCGAAGCCAGGAGCGACAACTCTAATGTTGACTACATCTGTGGAAGGGGGGCCAGCCCTTCATCAGGCATTTCGCCAGAACACAGACTCCTGTTACCTTCCCACCGCAGTGGTACCCATTTACCGACCAGTTAAGGATAGACAGCTGGGTTGGTACTAGCGAATAGTGATAATTACAAGTATGCTTGAATTGGTCTTTAGCTTTCTGAAGTTTTTTTACATTAGGCTACCTCTTACACATATTATCCACGTCATCGAAGTTATTTGTCGTTACATCATGAATTTTTCCACAATTTGAAATTGAATTGAAATGCTTTGAAATGCTCAACTTTTGTTAAGAAGCTTCCGTTTTAAGTGTTTAACCACTGATTCCTTCAATAAAAGCAACAATAATCGTAAGTATTTCCAAATTTCAAATAAATTGAAAAAGTTTACATTATTTTTTCTGCTGTGCCACGTCGCAGCAGGTCTACTATAATCAGTTTTAAAATACATAATATACACAACTAATGTATTTCATGTCGTTTCTATAAAATGCACATAGTGTTCAGTTTTTAAGAAGGTGAAGATATATTTTATGCAAATTGGTTCTTCGGACAAAGTGAGCAAAAGTGACAGCGTTTCTTTCAAATTGAAAGCTTCAAGTTCAAGCAGGTTGAATCTAATCACCCATCAGGTTCCCTGTGTCCGTTCCACTGTTTAGTCGTGATGCCTCTTCTTCGAGGAGGTTTAAAACTCATCTGTTTTACAAAAACATTATGTGGCCTCGTAATACAAAGGTGTCTAACTAAACCTAAGTCTTGCCTTAACCGTAGCCTGTGTTCAAATCTGCATGTGTAAACATTTTGCCAAAAGCCAAATATATATTAAAGAAAATTTATGTGGCTTCTGCTTAAAAACAAAAGTATTAACTTCCGGCTAACTGTCCGGTATTAAGAGGGGGCTACTAAAATCGACTTGCCCCGACTTTGCCCAATTGGCCTACCTTTGGCGAAGATGTAGAGCATGGGTGTGGTCAAAAAATATCGGGTACTGAGATCTTAGCTGCCCTCCAGCCATGTGCAGCCGTCGCGTTTATGTGCCCGACCCCCCATTTTTCGCAGCTTCCAACATAATTAATTAAAAATTTCTACTGACTGCTAGGCCCAAGCTTCAAAGCTGTCATTCGCCAATATGATTTGACACATATGTCCCTACCTGCACAAAAATACTAGATGTCTGTACCTTATCTGCATCTAAGGGAATTACTCTTCAAAGTTGAAGTTTCGGCAAAAATTTAAAAAATTTGGCTAACGAAAGGAAAATTTTATTACTGGTGCGAGCTATAAGGCTGTAATTTGGCAATGTAAATGTAAATGTGTAAATGTCGTAATGTAAAAGGAGACCCTATAGGAGTACTCATTTGTGCCAAATGGCAAGAAATTCTGCCGCGTGAAAAAATTTTTATGTCAGCTTTAATCTTCAAAAATTTCCAAAAACGCCTTTTTTGGGCAATGGTACCCCAGAAATCGAAAAAATCAAATTTTTTGAAATTAAAATTTTTCGAGATATTTGAACTCAGCAAGGTCTAAAACACCCCCACAAAACATTTCAGCTCGATTCGTGAAGGTTTGCGACTTCTATGGCTGCAGAAAGCCTCTACACAGGATCAGACAGACTGAAAATGGCGGTTTTGGCAAGTTTTGAAGATTAAAGTTGACATAAAAATTGTGTCACGCTGCAGAATTTCTTGCCATTTGGCACAAATGAGTACTCTTGTAGGGCCTCCTTTTATGCCAAATTACAGCCGTATACATAGCTCGCACCAGTAATAAAATTTTCCTTTCGTTAGCCAAAAATTTTTAACTTTTTGCCGAAACGTCAACTTTGAAGAGTAATTCCCTTAGATGCAGATAAGGTACAGACGTCTAGTATTTTTCTGCAGGTAGAGACATATGTGCCAAATCACATTGGCGAATGGCAGCTGTGAAGCTTGGGTCTAGCAGTCAGTAGAAATTTTTAATTAATTATGTTGGAAGCTGCGAAAAATGGGGGGTCGGGCACATAAACGCGACGGCTGCACATGGCTGGAGGGCAGCTAAGATCTCAGTACCCGATATTTTTTGACCACAGCCATGCTCTATATCCTCGCCAAAAAGTAGGCCAATCGGACAAAGTCGGGGCAAACCTTTAGTAACCCCCCCTTAAGCGATAGCTAAAGAGGCTAATTTTTGCAGGTTAATCCCTAAGGCTGCAACAGTCCGATAAAATAGACCCCTAACTAACCTATCCTGCCCTAGTAAAAGTATAAAAGAGGCATCAGGAATTTAATAGTAACTTACAGATCTATTCGGCAAGGGATATAGAATTACAAATATGTACAGCTAATACATACGAAAAGAACACTAAGCCCGTAGGCGACCACTCACATCAGATGACAAACGCCAACTAATTGTCTCAGACTAATTAGTGTCTAGACAGTTGTGATGACTCATCACACGAAACCGATTGTTTACACAAAACAGTAACAAGAAAGCTTTATTATTTGTCTGGCGAAATACACTTCGCATAGCGAGTATTTAACAAAAGCTACTTAAAATATTCTAGGTACCACAAACTATAACAGAACAATTCAAAGTCAGTTTGTTATAAACTATGCATTTACAATGGGCGAATATAATGAACTTGCTTCTAATTAGGAAATAAATAATAAGCTAGCAATTAGGTATAACAACTTCCTTCAATGTGAGCCTAGTGTGAGTGCATTTTCCAAGCATTGTGCGTCATGTCCGTGCACTTGCCATATGCGCATAGTGTGAGTGCACTTTGAAAACAGTGCGAGTCACACCCGTGCACTTTGCATACGCGCGCAGTGTGAGTATATTTTGTAAATACGCGGTCGTGCCGGATCGGGCCAAGTGCTAAAGCGGGTTAAGCCCGGCCTGCAACCCAAATTTCTTACATGTTTTTATATTCACTGCTTTCTATTACATATTTACTAAATGTCAACAATCCAAACATGAAGATATTTGAAGTATGTATGAAAGATTAATTATTTCTAACTCTTTCAGAAACCAATATGTATTGCTGCTATGACTTTGCTAAAATGACTAGCATAAGTTTTTAGAAATTGTGCCAAAGTATATGCATATAGCACTTTTATTTACAAAATGATTATAGTTAGAAACTTTCCTTTTATATTCAACACTTTTACGCCTGAATTTTATTTGAACCATGGATTGAAAAAGCTGATTTTTATATTTTTAAGCTCCACTTTTACTGATAACTTAGAGTTACAGAAGCCGGTCTGCTACCAATCACCGATAAAGGTTTAGCTTTTTCTCTGATGGGTATATAATTTGTATTTGAAGGAATGTTTTGAGCTGTTAACATTAAGAAAAATGTAGTTGTTCGGCTAATCTGCAACTGCTAAACTTTGATACTAATTTAGTCATCGCTGCAACGGCATCGGCAGCACCTTTATCAAATTAATAAAATCAATTTTCCTCATGTTAGTTCGTCGCAGATGATTGAAAACTAAAAACTACAAATGTTTGGACTTGTTAACAAAAATGTTTGGAGTTGCCTGAACTTCAGATGACCGTCTCCGGTGACTCTGCCACCCTTTGCCACCCTTCCGGGATAGGATATGCATTAGCAACATTGCATTTTAATAGCCTTCTCCTTAATGTCTGTCCAAAGCGTTGTTAGAACATGTACTTATCTCGACTTCGCTGCTTTCTTGCAGATTTTTTAAGGCTTTGAAATTTGACGAAGTTGAAGAGAGACGACGCCACCGAATTTTAAGTTCGGTAGGCGAATGGCTGTAGAGATTTGTAGAGACAACAAAATGTGTCCAGAAATCCTCTAATAGACAAAATAGTTATAAAAAAGCCAGTACTGAAGTTAATACGTCTATCTGTTAACCGATTTAAAGTTTTAGACTTACGGGCCGGGCCGGGCCTGAGTTGGAGCCGGCCGGGCCTGGCCGGGCCGTGGTCAAAAGTATTTGGAATGGGCCGAGACGGGACGGGCCGAGACGCAAAATTTTTACGGCCAGGCCGGGCCTGAAAATTTCGGCCTGTGAATTTCTTTACTATAAGTGACAAAGCAAGTAATTTGCACATAAAAATGCATTGGCATAATTTAAAGGACAATTTACAGAGGAAATTATTAACCCGCTGAAACTGTCCAGAAGCGAGCTTATGTTGGACAAGCGGTCAACAACACAACTGCTGACCCACTTGATCTGTGGATGCCCGCATCCCACATCCAACTTTGGTCCATTCACTACTAGCATTGCTTAGTTAAAAATTGTTAAGAAGATACGTATCTCTTGAAATACGGGCATGTATTTCTTTTCCCACGGTTTCATTCTACTAAGAGCACCACTTCTAAGCACACAGCTGAAAAATCGAGAATACCCATAAGGTACTTATTTACTTTAATCCATTTAGCATTAATTTCACTTTATGACAATTCAATCAAAGGTTCCATTTCTTTAATCCAGCATTTAATCAATGGAGCTTGTTGTAGCTAAAATAAATTTTTAGATAAGCAAATAAATAAACAAACTCAGAACAATCAATATTCTAATGTCCATTATTAAATGGCTTTCCATCACATTGCCTAACAATTTCTACCCAACGCCACACTGTGGACTGTTAAGGACACAACTCGAACCTTGTCTTCAAACATAGCTGTTATTTATAGAGCATTGCGAAATAGTGAAAAGTATTTTTTCGAGGTAATGGCACATCTCCAGAAACACGAAAGATTTGACTATTAATATCGAGTAGAAGATAAAATTACTTAATAGAAAATAAAAATTATTTTTGATTATGTTTATTGACCGGGATTGGGGTACTGTGGATGCTATAATATATACAGTTTATAGACATATATATGTATTATGTATATTCCACGAAGTTCATATTTTGGGCGTTTTAGGTTAGTTGTTAGGAATAAACAGTGTGTGTTAATATAATTATGGCAACTAATTCCAAAGTAGCTTTAATCTTTTCGCAGATTCATACTTTATAATGCTTTTTATGAACTACTTGCTCGATTTAGTTGTCCATTATTATCCCGTTAAATAGTTGAACTGACTTATTGTACTTTTGTGTTCGTGGTAACGTTTCAGTTTTCTCATTTTCCCGTTCGCAATTTTAGCAATTTCTGTTTCTATGGAGTTTACAAGGTTTACATGATAGAAAAAGAATCTATAAAACGTAGATATGTTAACATGTAGATATGTTAGAGGCTGCCTTGGAACCAATGGATATGTTACGGGCAGATGAGTAAACTTCTGAAAGTGTCCAGACAGATAAATAAATGGTGCATGTGCGCAGACAGATAAATTTTTACAATTATCGCTTTCTGTTCGGACAGATCAGTAAATTATCTATGTCCAGAGCAGCGTTGGACACATGCGCAAATTTTTAAACTATGAACTAATTTATGCATAATATTTTACATTTTTATGTTTATAGCTGTTATTCCTAACCTCAGAATTAATTTTCACTTTAGTTTTAACATATATTTTATGTATGTATTTCTATAACTCTTCAGCAAGCCTAGTGTTTTATTAAAATTTAAATTCTACTATACATTTGATCAGACTAATTTAGTGCCACCTTTTATTTTAAATGGTAAATTTTGTTAGCGCCAAGTTTTTAAGCTTTAAAATATTTAATTTATTAGCTAACTGTTATTAATTGTAATGACAAATGAATTTGAGTTCTACCATTGGTTTCCATTTTTAAATTAGGTTAAAATAACAGCACCAAAATATAGTTCACAAATAAGTATATATACATACATAAAATAGTTAAAATGAATTAACAAATAATTAAATAAATTACCTTATTTATATGTTAGATTTTAGAATTCATGTTACAAAATGTTATTTATGCATTTTTCCACATTTAATTTAAAATGGGAACCAATGGTGAAATTAAGAATAATCAAATTTATTTGTGTCATTACAATATATAAATAAGAGATTAGGTCATAAGTTAAATAGTTAAGCGTTAGCTTAAAAACTACTGAAGCTGTCTGCGCACATGCATAATTTATCTATCTGTCTGGACACTTTCAGAAGGGTCCAATTTACTTATCTGCCCGTAACAAATATAAGGAATGACTTACTAGCCCATTTTTTGAAACATCCGTAAGCGTAGTTATTCTCGTAGCAGTTTGCACTGTAACAATGCAGAAGAGTTATGCTATATGCAAGCAAGTATGGCTTTTAAAATAACAGTGAAATTGTTTATAGTCTTATTGTGGCTTTTCAAAAGGAAAATAATGTAAAAAAAGCAGTGGCTTTCTCAAAAATATTTATTTAATGAAGTTTTAGATGTGGCATTTTAATAGGCCCAAGATAACACGAACCAAGCAAGAGCAAGGTAGCATGATTTTTCTGCAAACATTTTCTGTAGGGTAAAAAGAACTCACTAGCATTTTTTCATGAACGCAGTCTGTCCAGCTTCATCAGGGTGAGTCCATAAGCTGCACTTGTAGCACATATAATCAAATTTTCGTCGGTAAGATTCCGGATTGTACACAATGTAGGAACAACCTTAAAAGTGTTCTGCACTATTATCCCTCAGAAGTTACACAAAATGTTTATGTAGTCCGTTTTGGACATATAATTGTTTCCAAGTATACAGGTACAAAGTGCGGTTGAATATGCAACTAATCAGTGTAAAAATACAACAATCCCAACTGACTTGCAAAGTACGTGGGGTCATCGAATCGCTGAGGATCTTTAAGTCGATAATCTGCCGGTACAAAATCGATCTGATTAATTCCTATAAAAGTCAAAGCATTAAACTAAGTGTTTAAGTCTCAAATGCTGACTGCTTATCGCGATTCTCAAGCACGGAAGCCGAGAAAGACATTTGCGAAGAAAAGAATTTGATTAAAAAAAATTTGTTAGAGATGTTCAAGAATCTGATTTGCCGATTACTGTCCATGATATTAAAGTAGCAACCGAAGCCGATAGGATGCTTCAGAAAGTCATGGGCTATGTTCGAAGTGTTTGGCCGAAGAGGTCAATACCGGCTATTTCAGACCAGAGATTCTTTGAAGACTGGAAGGATTTCTCAATTGTCGAAAATTACCTACTTAAACATGTGCAGCATGTATATCAACAGATTGTTGAATAACTGGTAAGGCCTATACGTTATGCAGTGACGAGAAGCACGAAGTTTCAGATTCCCGACCGTCCACCTTGTGAACACAATCCTAGCAAACGTCTGCGGACTACAGCATGCTGTGCTGAGTTTTCCGTGGAATGACTGTGCTGGCATTGTTGTATCGAATTTTTGCGTTGCTGTGTTGTTGAAATTTAACTGATACCTAGTTAAGAACACTTGAGAAGAGGATGCAATTTACTGCTTCTGGCCCAAATTTTTCCATAAAAACAGAAAAACAGCTGGAAGAAAGTCTGGTTTCTGGGGATCATCTGAGGAAATAAGAAGGAAGGTTATGGGTTTTCTACACAAATCATCAAATACAAGCAAGCACAACTTCATCTTTCAGGATTTCAAAGAAACGTTCCCATGCTGCCGATAATATGAAGCAGCCGTGTTTTAAATAAGGAAATTGTCACATAAAACTTACAAAAATTTGTTATTAAGTAACGCCAACTAGGCTAGGCTTGACAAAGTGCGCTTGAGGGGAGCCGGTAAATCACGGACGATCACTTTACCTTGATGGCCAACCGTATCACAGGTCACAACAAAGTTGGCTCTGAGTCCTTGGTGCCAGCGGGTACCCGAACCCAGACCCGACGGTCCCGGACGGTTCGGGTCCGGGTCCAACGTTTGCTGGAATTTAGGTCCAGAATAAGAGTTTGAACACAAATAACCTTTCAACAGTAATATAATTAAGTTCTACAGCTAAGTTCCGCACTGTTTATGATGCGTTTGCTGTCATAACACCGAAAACGGGAAGTAATAGTATAATTTAGACCAAACTCCAAAGAGGCATGGATTAAGCTATTACCCGGAATCCGGGTTTGGACAGTCCGGGGAGAGTAATCCATGCCCGGCACTAAAAGTTAGACCCTGATCCAACGCTGCTATGTTTTTCTTTAATTTATGGGCAAAAATGCAGATTTAGGCGGAACATTTGGCATTTGAGTTGAAATATTTCTAAGAGGAAAATGAGTTAAAACGAAGTTAGCTAATTCAATCCTTTTTATGCACAGTGTTAAAATAGTTTACGGTTTTGGTTCTACTCTTAATTGGCTTGAGTAAGGATCAATTTAAATTTTAAATGCTAGCGAAATTTGAAAAATGCAAAATGAAAAGGAAAATTATTTCACTAAGCGATTTCGTGCAGATTTCTGGTTACTAGTTAGTGGTTAGATTGCTGATTACTGATTGTAATCAGTAAAGTTAGTGAAAGAAACTGCTAATTGCTGATTATTAATTACTGCCTAGTCAGAAATCGGCCACTGGTTCGGCAGGACCCTAGCTTTGAAGGCATTACTGCGATAGTTAAAACAAACAGTTTTGTACTTACTGTAGAGACATGGACATAGTCGTTGTATGTTTTCATATTTAATATCACAATTCATATGTTTTAGATATGGAGTGCTGGGAACGTAACATCTATCGGCGCGTCCCACATCATAGTAAGGCCCCGCCCGAGTGTAGTCTGGATTATCCTGCTCTAGAATATCATCAGGACCGGCACAGCTATGCACAGGACTGTTTACTGCCAAACCCTTTAAGATTTCTTTCCTGTCAGGGGTCACTGGGTCATTACTGAAGCTGCAGTAACCAGACTGTTCCTCGCAGGCATCGTTGCAATTTTGACCCCATCTAGATAGGATCCACATCTGTCGTTCATTTGTGCCTACGTTTTTGCAACTGCAGAACCGTCGAGAAAAGGGTATTAAAGAGGAGCTACCACAACTATCATTGCCAATTGCTGTATCATCAGCACAGTATCCAACAAGAAACTGAACTGAATAGTTCCCTTCGAAATTGGTGACGCCACACGGCGGACCATGGAATTGGTCGCCAATATCTCTAAGAGCCCGCTTCATCGATTCCTTGGCTTCTGGTACCTTCAGTCCATCAAAGTTGCATGTGTCGTTGCTGCCGCATACATCGATGCAGCTTTCGCCTGGTCGTCCCGGTATCCACAGTCGAAATTTGTCTGCAAAATGCAAATAACGTTGAAATCTCGATTGTGAGAACACCTAAACGTTTAAGTAATTGGTTGGCTGATTGATTCAGGTTATTGAACAGTTTTTACGCAGCTGTCTCAGCCATAAGCCAGCCATTTTCCAAAATCATACCTTGTTCAATTTAAGCAAATGATACATCATCTTAAAAGCTCGAAATGAGGACATTTTAGTGATACAGTCAAACTTAATATATAGAGTGATTTACACAGAGGAGACCATAAACCATTTTTACACAAGGATTTGAGAAATCTGAGCAAATTGATCAAACTTTACTCTAGACCAAGCTTGTCAAGGGTAATTTTTCTTGGTTTTGCCAGAAGTTACGTAAACCCTAGAAATTTAACAAAGAGTGAAAATTTTCGAAGCTTCAGGATTTTCGGCATTTCAAATGAGAATTACACAACTTTGTAAAAGTTTCCGCAAAAACCAAGAAATATGACTCTCGACAATAGTGCGAAAAACGCTTTTGTGAAACTGTTTGCAGTTTGATTGAGGCAGTTTGGGGAAATCCAAACAAAATACGGGAAAGAATACCACCTTAGAGTTAAACTGATGAAGAGACGAGAGTAGCAAATTAGTTTTTCTTTCGAAGCATAGAATAAAGATTGGACTTTGCTCGTAATGTTTACAACCACCTCACCCCAGTCAGTGTTAGCTCATTTTTCACTAACAATACTTTATTAAATGAATTAATTACTTAGTGAAGATTTCTGGTTTATCCTAGAGCTATTTATGCAGTTCTAAAAGAAATAAATGCGAGGAGTTCAATGAAGTTGTAGAAGAAAATAAAAAATTAGAATGACTAAATGTTGATTTTGTACACTTGAACTAATAACTATTAGCGCTTCACCAGGCTGGAGGACCAAGAAGAAGACCAAGGACAAGCCCAAGACGGGAGACGTCAGATCTCCTACCCACGAAACCACGACCTAGGAGAGAGAAGGGAAGACGGAGATTCAGCTTTTCATTCAGAATTAAAAGTAAACAATTAGCCTAGCCGGGGTTCGAACCAGGGCCCGTCTGATCCCGGGGCAGAAGTGCTAACCCACTACACCACAGGGCCATCAACTAAACTCCCATATCAGACTTATCAATCTTTCCTATTCCTGCTTCCCTTAAGTCAAGCAAACTTAAGATGGCGTTATCTTTCTGTGCATTGGGTAATTTTTTGAAACGCTATAACTTGCAATTTTAGGAGTTAGCAAGAGCTTTATGCATCATTTTAACGCTTATAATCAGTACATTCACACGAGTTTACGAAAGCAGTAAACCAAAAAATTAGCACACGTTTCCGGGCATAAACGCTAAATATAGACCAAACGTTTCCGAACATTGATTTCTCAAACTGTAGAATCGACCAAAACTTTTTGTGGCATGATATAAAGGACATGTGGGCCGAGGGACATTTTTGGATTTGGCTTAACAGGTCTTAAAGCTCTAAACGGTCCGCCAGTAGTATAGGTCGAGCATTTCGACTTCCAATCCCCGGATTGAGGTTCCCCTTCCCGTCCCTTGAACATAGATTTCCTAGTTTTGCACTTTATGACGTCAACCCCTTTTCGCCTTTCCA
>JASAND010002473.1:0-27908 GCA_030248195.1 Trissonchulus latispiculum
ATCGTCAGTATTTCGGAAGTCTCAGTAATTTATTTAGTCAGAGCTATTGGTAGTCAGTCCGAAGGAGGACATACGGATATTGGACAGTCACTTGGATCAGAATCAGTTCTGTAAGGTACATTGAGAAGGTCGGATCAGACTTTTGTGGAACGGTTAAGGCAGAGACTATTTGTGAAGTCAAGCACCAGAATTGAATACGGGACCTAAAACCTAAATCAGCAAACTGTTTAACTATCTTTCTATAGTACTTCAAATTGAACCTTAATCTTTCAATTCCAAAAGATGAATCTTTTCGAACTAATCATCAGTCTCATTGAAGGGGTTGTCACCCCCTGCCCTTGGGTCTAACCAGTTCAGTGCTTCTCAAATCATTCGGAAGTAGACAACTTAAAGAAGAGATTAAATTAAACTATTCTTGTACTAATCCCATAAACTGACCAGGAAGCTTCCAACCGGACCCCCTCTTGTGTTTAACCCCTTGGCAATCGTATAGCATCCGAAAGTGCTATTGTTACTAGCATTTCGGGCTCACCCAAAGACCGGAACTGTACACTACTAACTCATTTAATCTAGTTAATTTAAACTGTTCATTAGTTTGTCTTATTGATATTGTATTGTCCTTTAGTAAGGAGGACGGAAAAAGAGTTGTAAACTAACGACACGAACACAAGCATATAGGGACTGCACAATAGAGTTTAGTAATAGGCTAAACATTTGCTAGTTAGTTAGTCAAGAAAGGAAAGGAAGAGGAATATAGTAGAGTTGAGTTTAGCTATCGGAACCCTGTCCCTATTAACCATCAATAATCTGGGCAAATCAGATACTGGCAACTCTGGCAAACCACTGTTGTTTGTCTAATTGTTTATACAGCATATAGTTTTGTGATTTGTAACTTGTCTTATCCCCTGTACGCACTATTATAATCCTGTTCATTGTTTATTGTCACTATTGTCGTTGCTAATATCATTATAGCTAGCATTATTAAATTGCTGTGTCCTAGTACTGAATCTGCTTCCTAGGACATAAGGTTCCGATCAAGATTTGGACTCATAGTCCCTGCACAAGTAAGTGTTTAAATTGAACCCTTGGTCCCGACAAAGACATCACCATCATCGTTCTAGAATCTTGATTTGACAATCAAGATTCTCAATCAGTGATCTTTGATACAGACCTGATTCATCTATCCAGATACGGCAAGTGTCGACCCCGCTTGCTGCTGCCATCCCTTGGATCCCCATCCTCTTCAAACGAACTCACGCCAAGACCCCATCCAGGTTGACCGCAAGGAATCTTTGGTTCTGGACAAATCACCTTCCGAAGATCCTGTGCCTAAGTTTATCCTCACCGATAAACGAGACGACCTTCCGTGTACTCGAAGTGGTTGATACCCAGAGTCAGTCGTGATAGACTGTTGTGGAATTTGGAAACCCGATCCTACCCACTTCATTACATATTGCTGACCGGGTGGAATTCAGATGTATTAAGACTTTCTTCCGACCGAACTGTGTAAGGACATAAACGATGAAGGGTTTGTTTCACTGAAGGGTTTATGGACGCCAAAACTTTCTTTTTTTTATGTTTTAATATTTTTTTTTTTTTTTTTCTTTTTTTTTTTTGGAGTGAGTTTGTGAGAGAGGGAGAGAGGCGCGCTGTGAGACATTTTTATTATTTTTTTTTTTTTCTCCTCTTTTGTAGTTATGTCGGTTGGGTGGGGTGGTGTTCTAAGTTCATTTTACTCTCCCTTTTTTTTTTATTGCGGGGGATATTTTTTTGTGGTGTAAAGTAGCTAAAAAATGCCGGTTCTGCATCAGGTATTAGCCCTCAGGGCATTTACACAGACATTTGGGGCTCCTCATGGTATTAACCGTTTCGACCCCCGCCACAGGGCCTCATCAGACGGCTAGGCAACCGTTACGGTTTTTTTCTTTTTTTATTTTTTCAACGCACAACACATATTACATACATCAGATACAAGACTAAAAGCATCAGATTTATTAGTTAACCCAACAATAAAAAATTTCCCATTATGAAAAAGTCTAATGGTACCACCTTTCATTTTCCAAATAATTCCACTGTAAATTTCTAGCTCTAAACATGCACTGGAGTAGACCTTTCTCAACTTTTCGTACAGAACTTCCAGGTCCACTTCATATCCAAGATGATGAGATACAACCAAATTACAAACAGTTTGCTCCTTTACCGATCGTTTCAAAATGTTACACAAGTCCGCGATGCAAGCATTAGCATCTTCTTCAGATTTAGCTCCCAGACATAGAAAGCTTCCAGTAGAAAACAGCAAAAATGTGCAAGGTTTCAGAGCAAGGATGGCTCCACTAAACCGTCTAGGATTACAAACTGCACCCGGAATTGTAAGTAAGTCAAGCTTTGAGTCAAATTTGCCTTTCAATACCAAATTGACAAGCTTCATAGCCTCTTCTCTGACACGTCTGTAGAGATGGATAGTGCTTATAAATTCGTAATTTATCAACAAATTGTTTTACAATGGAATCATTCTTTTCACTTTTTTTCTCAAATAGTCTATAATTTCATCAAAACTCCAACCCCCCACCCTTTTTATTAAAAAATAAATACAATATTCACCACATACAATAGTATCAAAGTCCTGTAAACCATAGTAATTAAATTTGTCAATTTTATACGCTTCTTTACATTCTTCTATAGGATCCAATCCGTAGCTATCAAAATACTCCGTATAGTGATCAAAATACATTGCAATCCAGTGTCGTCCAGAAGCAACTGCGGGATCAGTATTGAGAACCAGACATGCCGGTCTAGTTTTTACTACAGGTAATTGATCACTCGGAAATACCCCCAGGAAGCATCTTTTAACCAAAGGATCCCTTTTTAAGGTTTCAGCAATCTCTAGGCTATTCATATTGCGTAGTCAAAGAATGGAGTCCGATTCTGATCGATCGATATTAAGTTATCAAATTCTCCATATATGATAATTTCCACTCCTTGCGGGTTTGAGTTGAGTGGTTCCTTAAGTTGCATATATAGGGATAGATCACCTTCTCTAATTAACTCCATTGCTCCCCCATCCACACTATCTGCTGTCAAATCAAATACAAAGACTGTGTATCCCTTTTTATAGTCATCATAGGAAATATCGATCCCTCTATCACTTTTAGCTAAATTGATCCCTTCAAACAGATACATGTAAGGAATAGTATACTGGAACTTGTTCCAGTTCATTTTCATAGGATGCTTAGGAATGTATTCATCTCCACACTTTAGGGATAATTCACTAATGTTGCAGTTTTCAAACTGTAGCGGATTCTTGGTAAAAGAACCATTGAATGCTTCGGAATCGACCATAACCATGACTACTCTTCTAGGAAGTTGACCAGAAAATATTGAATTTTCCACGATTGTTTGAGACTTTGGTGCAATATGTCTAGTTACCATTTTGATACGTCTAACAGGATATTTTGCTGTATTGTTGTTTCTTAAAATTTTTTCGATAGCCAAACTTAATGATTCTTGAGGTTTCACCTTCCATACATGCCATTTAATATCTTCTACCTTCAGCTTATATTCTGTGCCATCACTCATTAACAGGAACTTGACCACATTTCTATGCAGCTCGATTGCTAGATCAGTATCACTTAACATATATCTGTCTTGTTTGAAGAGGTCACTTCAAAATAAGTAATGGAGCTACTAATTCAACACCTTTGTTTGTCATAAATGGTTTACCTCGCCATTTCATTGCACCGCTTGTAATGTCATTAAAATTACCTACAACATCTTTATAAAACATTGCAAGTTGTTGATGATTCGACTTTGCATCCCATCCATAACTAAGCAAGACCTCTAAATATGCCTTGTAAGCATACAGTGGACCACTATTTTCAATTTCCTTATCGCTGACTTTAACAATAACTCGTTCAAATAAGGTAGATCCAAGGAGGTTGATTGGAGCAACAATAACATTACTCTTGTCTATAGTCCCATCAGCCAATTTTGGGTAAGACAAGTCCTTTCCATCTTTAGTGACAATCTTAAGTTTCATGCAGAGATAATTTTTGTTTAAATCCAACATGTAGCTATCTTTAGGGACATGAATTCGGTATGGTCCACTGTCCGTAACAGGATTTTGAGGATAATATTCAGCCCAATATCCCTTTTCTACAGCAACCTGTGTTGGTGGAAGGGTAAACAGGTCCAGCTCGCTTTTGAAGCCTGGATAGGACTGTGCGTCAACTTGTTTAGCCATGTCCAAAAACGTCAGAATTTGTTACTTTTCGACGTTTCTTTAGCCTTTTTATGTTCTTTTTAGCAGGTCTATAGCCAATGCCTTCTCCCTCTTGCTGTAGTCTTCTCCAACCTTGCTCAACGTACGTCCGATAGCTTGTCTGCCACGTTTCTTTAATGAGCTTTTTATGTCCTTTTTCTCATTTAAACAGTCTCTAGCCACTTCACTACCAGTTCTTAGAGCTTCTTTACCAACGTGAACACCAACCTTTCTAACTGTAGGCCAAATTGCACGGAATAATCCCTTGAAGAAACTTCCAATACCTTCTCCTCTTTGATAGGGATGACCTGCATATGTGGGAAGTGCACCACCAGTTTGTAGTAGAGCATCTTCCCATGTCTTAATATTTTCTGGATAATATATAGTTCTCATGGTCGTAGCTTTCGAAAGTGTAGCTTTAGGTATATCTTACCATAGGAAAAGCTTACAGGCTCTCCTGCATCATCGTTTATATTGATTTCTATACTTTCAAACTCCTTTTTAAGTACAGGTACATAATGAGGGTTATGATATTCTCGATCAATGCATTCACCATGCTCTGTTGAAGTGTTGACAACACGTAGCAGTGGAGCTATTGCATTTCCAATCACTTGAGGGGCCACTAGATCACAGTATACATACATTGAGTAAAATCCAGCCTTCATATCGGGCTCGCTTCCAGCAACAAGCACCTTTTCCTTTTTGTTTACATGAGTTGGAGATTCTCGCTCAATTATACCTTGAGGATCAAAGCTTTCGCCGTCTTTAAAACCTAAGATGTATTGAAGCCGCTTACTCATCTTTAAGTCGACAATGTCAAGTGACACGCCTCGTTCTCTTGCAAAAATGATGTGTACTCGATGAGTATACTGGTCAAATTCTACTTTGACATCAGGGGGATTGCCTTCCCGATTTGTCATTGTAGCTAGCGTAGCATTTATTGTTTCACATAATTCAGTAATTGATGAGTAATATCTTAAAGGCAAGGATTTACTTTTCGATGTTCCATGACTAAAAGATATTTGAATTTCTGAATCTTCGTCCTCTGAAAAGGTATTCCACGTTACGGGATACATAAATTCAACTAAGGCAACTTCCCATTCACCTTCTAAATCTATACGATGAGGTAGCTTTACTCTAAAATCATTTAGAGTATTGGTGGAGTAATATTTAGTATTACTTGGTAATTGTAGGTAAAAATCCATCTTCTCCACTGATCCAACTGTTAAATTTATCTGGATATCCTAACCACTTTACTAGATATTCTGTTTTACCTCGACGCCGCCGTCTTTTTATGACCTTCTCCACCCAATAGCTGTCAGGTTTAACTACCGATTGCAATTCAGGTTCATAGAATCCGCCTTGTACTGGTTCGTCTTGTAAATCAGCAAGGTGATACATTGTAGGAAAAGAATTTGTTGTAGTTTTCACAATTTTAAACAATTCCTCCGACCAATTTGGTAAATATCCTTTATCAAAAATGCCTTTTGCCTTGCTTATTCTCACAATATCTCCATCTTGAAGCTTTGCATTTGCAAATGGTTGTTTACCATACAATTTGTGGTAAACTGCATGATGGTTTACAGGATCAGAGGCTTCAGTAGGGCTCATTCCAATACTGGAATGCTTATTGTTGTTATAAGCATCAACAAAATGCTGCAACACATCTAGATATCTATAGCTTCTTGTTTTAGTAAAATACTTCCACAGCTTTGTCTTAATAGTCCTGTTGAATCGTTCAACAATGCTACATTTAATGTCAGGATTGTCACAAGTGTAGTAGTGAATATTGTTTTCCTTGAGAAGCTGCTGGAATAGTCTGTTTTGAAATTCCTTTCCCCTGTCAGATTGAAGCTTTTCAGGGACCCTTTTAGACTGTAAAATTAGTTGAAATGCTTTGTAAATATCACCACCACTTTTGGATTTAGTTGGTACAGCCCATGCAAACTTTGAAAATACATCAATGCACGTCAACAAGAATTTATAACCATCATTGTCGTCGGCTATTCTTGACATATCTGCTAGGTCAACTTGCCATAGCTTATCAACGCCATCTACAAAGTATCTTCTTCTAGAATAATTGCGACGAATAGGTTTATGTAGAGTATAGGTGTGTTGTTTCTTTAACCAATCTTTGACTATAGCAAAAGTGATTCCTGCGTGTTTGGATTTGACGAAGTTGTACAGTTTTAACGGACCGGAATATGCAACAGGACTTGTAGGGGTATAGTAGTAGTAGGCTAAAGTGTCTTCCATTTCAACTTCTTAAGAGCAATACCAGTTCCAGTCTGACGTCTTCGACGTAGAGCATCAATTCGTTGCGCTGCTGGTATTCTTGGTGTAACAGGCTCTTTTATGTACTGCCATCTGGTTGGATTTCCAACAAATTCGCGAGGAACGTTACTGCTACGTAAAGCTTCCGCCAAAAGTTCCCAACCGATTGCAGGGCTTTTAGTTGGTCTATTTCTCACAAAATCATGAACAAGATCAACAATTCGAGAATCTTTTGGTTCTCTACCTTTGTATGAAATTTCACCTCTTTCGTTGACCTTAAAGTCTGGGATGCTTCGTAAATGCGTGATCAGTTTTTCACCAGTTGGTTGAAGGTTTTTTGGTAGTGTAGCAATTATGGGATCGATTTGTTCAGGTTCAGCATACTGCGGAGTGGTATGGTGCTGTTTTATTTGAATTTCTTGTCCCTTGTCTTTTAACAAACGTCTCCTATAGTCTTTTTGTCTATAAAGAGCCAATTTGACGTCGCTTGGGTATTTTCGCTTCCGCATCGTTCTTTCCATGTCCAAGTCAGCTTCTTTCATATGCTGCTCAAAGTAATCTGGTCGAACTAAAGTCTGACCAAAAATTCTTGGAACCGAAATGTGAGCGGCTGTCCTGAGTTATCATTTGAAGGTAGCCTATACAATGTATATATTTTTCGAATCCTCAGGAACCCGAGATTCCGAAAATTCGAAAAAATCCGAAATTCCGGAATTCATTCACGGAAAATTTAAAATTTTAGGTTTTTCGCCCAATTTTTATCGCAATCAAAATTTGGTTCTCATAGTCTATTAGAGACGGTCCTGCTACACAATTTTGCTCTTAGAAGCTTTTCACGAAAATACACCCAATTTCCGGAATTCCGGGTTTTCTAAATTACCGGATTTTAAAAATTTCCTCCAATACCCACAAGATGGGTATCATTCGAAAGCTCTTATCGGGCTGAACAACTTTTGTAATAGAACAAACTCGTGATAATGCACACAATTCACGGAATTCGAGAAAACCGGATTTTCCGGATTTTAAAAATTTTCTCCAATACCCACAATATGGGTATCATTCGAGAGCTCTTGATGAGCTGAACAAATCTTGTAATAGAACCAACTTGCAGAAATGAGCCCAGTTCTCGGAATTCACGAAAAATTTCTAAGCTAGAGTGAAATCCGAATTTGTGAATTCCGGGATTTAGGTGCATTTTCAGACATTAGTTCTATTACAAAATTTGTTCAGCTCATCAAGAGCTCTCGAATGATACCCATATTGTGGGTATTGGAGAAAATTTTTAAAATCCGGAAAATCCGGTTTTCGCGAATTCCGGGAGTTGAGTGCATTTTCACGAGTTCGTTCTATTACAAAAGTTGTTCAGCTCGATAAGAGCTTTCGAATGATACCCATCTTGAGGGTATTGGAGGAAATTTTTAAAATCCGGTAATTTAGAAAACCCGGAATTCCGGAAATTGGGTGCATTTTCGTGAAAAGCTTCTAAGAGCAAAAATGTGTAGCGGGACCAGCTCTATTCGACTGTGAAAACCAATTTTTGATTGCGATAAAAATTTAGCGAAAAACTAAAAATTTTAAATTTTCCGTGAATGAAATCCGGAATTTCGGATTTTTTCGAATTTTCGGAATCTCGGGTTCCTGAGGATTCGAAAAATATATACATTGTATAGGCTACCTTCAAATGATAACTCAAGACAGCCGCTCACATTTCGGTTCCAAGAATTTTTGGTCAGACTTTAGTATAGAGTATTCCATTATCGTTTGAGTACAAGATCAGTAACTAGACCACCAACAACACCCAATAACGGAGCAAGCAAAGCAGGTAAGAATCCTCCTTGTTGAACAATTAACTTCTTTTTAGATTGAATACTCTTTTGTTTATCTCTCAATTGACGTAAGACTTTCTTGTGTCGCTTCAAACGGCGTAAATCTTCTTCAGGAAGCATAACATTGCCAGATAGTACATTTTCAATACAGTCACATATGGTTTTTATTAACTCTGGATTTGAGTTTTCAATAATGCCACGCCTCTGCTTTAGATTACACTTACAGAGGACTTTTAGGTAGTCAACGTGCTTTTCAAATCGTTTCGCCATAGTGAACTAGTGGATTAGTAGATTATTTTCAATACATTCTAAATGTTTTTATGTACTTTTCAGTTTATAGATGCCATTAAACTCGTTTGGAAATATCGTTGATCGTAGTCGGAAATCATCTGGAGTGTTCTGGTCAAAGTCAATTAGCAGATAGCCATGAGGTTTAAGGGTAGCATGATTATACGCTTGCATGAACCCATCAACTTTACCAGGAAACATTTGCTTAGCCAGGTTGATTGGAGTTAGTTTATCAGCAGGATTCTTCATTAATATTATATACTGAGCATTTATTCTGCTAGTTCTCTTTTTATCATAGAAAATATCTTGAGTGATATGGAC
Source organism: Trissonchulus latispiculum (assembly GCA_030248195.1). Lineage (NCBI taxonomy): Eukaryota > Metazoa > Nematoda > Enoplea > Enoplida > Ironidae > Trissonchulus > Trissonchulus latispiculum. Next base: position 8,968 of record JASAND010002473.1, read on the forward strand.
CACGCTACACGACCAATGATGACATCTTCGAGTAAACAGTTCAATAAGTTTGGAATTTCTCTGTACTTCAGTCATTAAATCATCAAGTACTATTAACGTAGGTTTACCTGTTTTTAATTCATCCAAGTTGGGTATTCCATGATGAAACTCAAGTTCTGGAAGATTATCGTAGGCACGCATGGGCAACGCCTACACCACGCCTACACCGGTGTAGGCTGGACCCACGCACCCACGCAAGGCAAAATGAAGGACCCACGCAGACGCAAGGCGCCCGTTCGCGCGCCGTCGAAATACCCACGCAGATAAAAGGCGCACGGAGCGCGCCGTCGAAATACCCACGCACACACAGAACGCGCGCTGTCAAATCACCCACCCAGACCCAATTTTATGAAAAATTTTCGCGCCTGCGGCGGTTTTCTATCTCGGTTTTTAAAATTTTTCTCGCCTCCGGCGCTTTTCTATTTCGCTTTTTAAAATTTTTCGGGCCTGCGGCGCTTTCTAACTGAATTTAAAAATTGTTCTCGCCTGCAGCGCTATTATGTATTAACTTTTACAACTTTTACAGCTTTTTATTCAAATCTTTTCAAGCTTTCCAATACAAATTTTGCCATTATGTCAAAGATTTTCTCAATTGTTATTGAAATCTTTTAAATATTTGCATTACAGCTTTTTCTCAAAATTTCAAGAATTTTCTGAACTTCTGGGGGCTCCGTCATTTCTGTCGGCTAGCGAAAGTCCTAAATCTCGTCATTTTTGATGCTCCCAAAATGAAATTAGCTCTGTTGAAAACTTTGACGTCGCCAGCCCCGCCCCGCCCCCCCCCCCAGCGTAAACGTGTCAGACGAAAGCAAAAAATTTTTTCCGGCTCGACCCCCGTCTTTTCAGAACCCTGGCGGGTGCGCCCCTGCTTGCAGATGGATGTAATTTGAACTTTAAAAATTTTTGCCTTGCGAAAGTTTAATGTACTTGTTCATCAAATTGAATTTACTTCTCCTGTATTTAAATGAATTCTTCTGTCTGTAATTAAACAATAAATAAATAATAAATTCTACGTGCGGGCGCGTGCCCATATAAAAAATGGTTCGAAGCAAATTTTCAGGGAAAGCACCCCCCCCCCACCAAACGTTAAAGGACCCACGCACGACAAAAATCTGGTGTAGGCTAACCCATTTGACCTTGCCCATGTATGATCGTAGGCATCTTGCCATTCACTATAACACCATAGGATCCGCTGTGGAGGGGGAGTAATCATTTCATTAGAGAAATGTATAAGTTTAGACACAAATGTTGTTTTACCTGCTTTTGTAGGCGCAGCTACAATACAGGTAAAGGGGTGTTGAAATTTAAGAAACGGTGTAGCAATCATAACTGTTTCAACCCTGCCAAAGGTCTCATCAGGTGATTTTAATGGCTGTCACTACAGTTTTTTTCATCCTTTTATTAATTCACAAGCACAACATCACACATAACGCAATCAATACGCAATATTATAACTGTTTTTTTCATTTACAATTTCTTCTCTAATCTTCATTAGGATTTCACCGAGTTTATTCTTGCCTACCCACTGAGATGTATCACTGATGTTAGGTTCACTTATATCCACTCCATTAGCCCAATATGAATCATATTTCGTTGCTTCTGCGATGATATCCTTTCCAGTGTCCTTCAAGAGCTTCTCAATTTCAGGGTGTTGACGTATCTTTTCTTTCACTGCGAACGACATTACGCTGTCTGCAATTTGAAGCCAACATTCTTCGTTATATCCTTCAACTGATTTTCCCAGTTGTTTAGCAACGGATGGTGACCAAGTAGCCATAATCTTATCATAAGTTTTAAAATCGTTGAAATACCTAGCTTTTGCAGCTTGGTAATATTGTTCCACGTTGCGGTATACCATACACTGAATAGTGAAAGGTGCTCTGTAGAAGTTACTGAATGGATGCCATCCAGAGTAAAAGAGAGTAATCATTTTACCCTCCACTCCTTTCATTCGCAGAGTATTTTTTGAGGGCTTAGAGATTGTTGTCGACTCCGGTTTGTGAGATTCCTTTTTGTGCTTTTGAAGAGATCGTAGCGTTTTGAATTCTTCTCCACAACATGTTTTAGCTTTTGAATGTTCCTTTGTAACATGACGTCTCCTTTCAGTTTTATGAGAAAACGTCTTCGCACACTGGGTACACTTGAAGAGAGCCATTTTAAGAACACGACCGCACTCGACAAAGCCAAAAGATGAAATGAAATGCTTTTTATTAATTCTGATTCAGAGTAACTAATGATGAGTCATCATTGCGCAATATTGTGCAATCAAGCAAGCCAAGGTTTCCACACAGCAGTAATAGTTAGTTTTATCGTTTCACTTCATAAATCTTCAACAAATCTTCTCTAGTTATATGAATGGGTCCAATGCTAGCAAACATTACTTGCTGCTCATCCACCATACAAAGCTGAACGTCAAATCTCTCAGCAATAAAGGGACATAATAAGCTATCAGTCTCTGCTAATGGACAACCTTTCCCATTGAAACACTGCCACAAAAACTCTTGAATCTTGTGAAATTGTTTGAGTGGATATACACGACTTATTGCGTCTTGTTTGATTCCAACCATTCCATCAGGTAACAGTTCCACTGTAATTGGATTGAACGTTGAATTCTTTCCAGTTTGTTCACTTAATTGTCCTTTCTGTGTGCATACTATTATTAAAGTTGTTATTGTAACAACAAAAATTGTTCCCAGCAGAGCATACAAAGCATAAACGGTGCACTTACTTTGAAATAGTTGTTGTTTTTCCATTCTAAACTCCATTGTGACAGATATAAACTTTTATCTGTGCTCTCGTTGTTCGTTTACTGCTTATTTATCTGTGCTTTTTATTAACTCAAAGCTTGCAAGCATTAAGGCAGGCTGCTTACACATATTGACTTCCATACGGCAGGCTGTTAAAGTCTCCTAGTTCCTGCTTTTGTCTACATAAACCTGTTTTAGATAGAAATATTCTAGTCAGCATGGCCGAGTGGTCCAAGGCGCTGTATTCAAGTCTAGATTAATCCAAGTTTTGGTTCGAATCCAAGTTTGGAATAATTCTTTATATAATATCTTGAATAATATAGAAGTTTTTTAAAGATTGATTATCCCGTTCCCATGACAACAAAAGTTGTGCAATACTGTGAAATTGATGAGTCATCAAACACCTAAAAGTTGGCTTATTACAAAGATAGATCATCCTGTTGCTATGACAACAAACGTTGCGCAATATTACTCAATGCTGACAAGAAAAGTTTCAGTTTCGAAAGACATAAAAAGGTTAGTCATTTGTGTTTCTTGCAAGCTAGAAGCATGTCGCGTTTTCAGTGCTCGCTCTGTGCTAAGCTGTTTTCACAGCGATGCAGTATGCTAAGACATGTGCGTGAGGTGCACGATAGAAGCTATTTATATCTCTGTAAAACTTGTGGGAAATCATTTGCCCGTCGAAACAATTTGAAGGAACACGAACTAACACATTCCTGTGTTAGAGTATTTTCACAGCCTGAAGAAAAGATCAAGCCTACCAGCGAATTTGTCTTTATTCCCAAAGATCATGGGAGATATCATAATGTGAAGACATTCACACTGGAATCGGATTACATGTGGGTTGATTTATGGGAAATGTATAAGAAGCTGAAGAAAAGTTTGAAAGCTACATTATCAACGATATTACAGGACCTCAGCTGCTTCAAGTTTGATTTGATTTTACGAATTACATTTGAAAAAGCAACTGATCCTGACGAGACAATCACTTGCTATTTTCATAGTAGTGTACATCGAATCGCTAATGGGCGTGAAATCAGTGGAATGATATTACAATCATTCAAAAATTTAAACAAAAAGGTGGAGGACTTTATGGAGCGTGGAAGTGGATGGGTAATCAAATCAATTGATAATTTGGATTTACATGTGTCCAAATACGAACCTGTCCGCGGATGCTCTTATCTACCTTTGCCTTCTAAATTACAAAACAAAAAGGCTATTGTTAATATTAAAAACAATGACACCAAATGCTTTATGTGGAGTGTGTTGGCAGCATTACATCCCGTCAGCAGAACTAATAATGCCTGCAGAATCTCTAAATATGAACCTTATGTTGAAGAACTTAATTTTGACGGTATAGATTTCCCAGTTAAAGTGGAAGATGTGCCTAAATTTGAAGAACTAAATAAGTTATCGATTAATGTCTATGGGTATGATGAGAAATTAACAATTTTACACATATCAAAGAAGAAGGCTGATCGGAATCTCAACTTGCTGTTACTAAAGAATCAGCACTATTGCTGGCTAAAGGACCCAGACCGTTTCTTTCATACAGAAACAAAGAACGAACATCGGCGATTTCAGTGTCATTACTGTCTATGCATGTTTAACAAAAGGGAGAAGCGGGATAAGCATATGGAACGATGTGAGAATCCAGACATGGAATGTATTGAAATGCCCGAAGAAAGGTGGTTGTACTTTAAAAATTACCACAAGATGCAACGGCAACCATATATTATTTATGCAGACTTTGAATGCATTCTGGAGAAGATTGCTGGCTGTGAACAGAACCCTCAGACATCCTACACTATGAAGTATCAACAGCATACCCCATGTGGTTACGCTATTGCTGAAGTGATGGGCTGTTGTTATGATACACAGAAACTAGGACGAATCGACTTATACCGAGGAGAAGGGACTGTGGAGCGGTTTTTAGATACTGTTATTAAATGGGGAAGAGATTATCAGGAGCTATATGATCAGCAGAAACCTCCCCAAATGACTGAACAAGACTGGTGGCATTACTGGGGAACTAGGAAATGTAATATATGTGACGATGAGTTGGGTGAAGAGCGTGTGTTGGACCACTGTCATTTTTGTGGTAGCTATAGAGGGGCTGCTCATAATGAGTGTAACCTAAGCTATAGACTATCACGTGATGTGGTGGTGGTATTTCACAACCTTCGACGCTACGATGGGCATCTCATCCTTCAAAAGTTGGGAGTAGCTATGAAGAACATTAAAGGAAGTAACATTTCAGTAATACCGAAAGGCTTTGATGACTATCTTACCTTTTCACTGGATCTGAAACATAAAAAGAAGAAATGGTGGCACACTAAATTTATTGACAGTTATCAGTTTATGGCGGCATCCCTAGCGCAACTTACCAAAAACCTACGAGACAAAGGTGAAGAAAAGTTTACTCTAACATCAACCCATTTCAAACCCGAGCAACTACCTTACCTGTTGAGAAAAGGTGTATATCCCTACGACTATATGGACTCTTGGCAAAGATTTAATGAAACCACACTACCATCGGAAGAACAGTTTACCAGTACTCTAACTGGTGACGAAATTTTAGATGATGACTATCAACACGCTCAGACTGTATGGAACGAATTTAAGATGAGAAACATGGGAGACTACCACGATCTATACTTGGAAACTGATGTTCTTTTACTAGGAGACGTTTTTGAAAATTTTAGATACTTTTGCCTATACAATTATGGGCTGGACCCTGCGCACTATTTTACATCACCATCATTTTCTTGGGACGCTTGTTTAAAGATGACTGGAGTAGAGCTAGAACTACTACAAGATCCTGACATGTATACGTTTCTAGAAAGAGGGATTCGCGGTGGTGTATCTGTGATTAGTCATAGATACGCTAAAGCAAATAATTCCCTAGTACCTGATTATGACCCAACTATACCGTCGACCTAGATTACCTACTTGGATGCAAATAATTTATCTGGATGGACCATGGCAGAGTCGCTGCCTTTGAAAGACTTTAAATGGATCTATGATGCAATAAATGTCGAAACTATATCAGATGATTCTCCTATTGGTTACATCTTGGAAGTGGACTTGGAGTATCCTGACTCGTTACATGAGCTACACAACGATTATCCTTTAGCTGTTGAAAAAATGCGGATCACTGACGAAATGTTGTCTCCCTATTCTCGAGAGGCAAAGGAGAAGTTAAAAATTAAGAGTGGTAAAGTCAGGAAGCTTGTCCCAAATTTATATGAGAAAGAGCACTATATTGTGCACTATCGAAATCTCAAGCTCTATTTGGAGCTGGGATTGAAACTAACAAAAATACATCGAACTCTAGCCTTTACTCAGTCAAAATGGATGGCCCCATATATCCTATTCAATACCGAACAAAGGAAGAAGGCAAAGGACAACTTTGAAAAGGATCTATTTAAACTATTCAATAACAGTGTGTTTGGGAAGACTATGGAGAACGTCCGCAATTACATCGATATTAAACTGGTCATCGATGAAAAGAAGGTGACTAAACTGACAAGGAAGAACGAATACAGTGGATTTAAGGTGATTGGTGAAAGTTTGTGGGCTGTAAAAATGAAAAAACCAACTGTGCAGCTATGTAAACCCATCTACGTTGGGTTTACTGTACTAGACTTATCGAAATGGCTCATGTACAGTTTTCACTACAAATATGTGAAACACAAATATGGGTCCACCGCTACCCTATTAATGACCGACACCGATAGCCTAATCTACTGTATTCAGACCGATGACATCTATGAAGATATGGTAAAGGATGCACACCTATTTGATGGGAGTGATTATCCTAAAGAACATAAATGCTATGACGTCACAAACAAGAAGGTAATGGGAACGATGAAGGATGAGATGGCGGGAAGGACAATTTGGGAATTTGTTGGGTTGAGGTCGAAAATGTATAGTATATTAGATACGGAAGGAAAGGAAAAGAAGAGAGCGAAAGGTGTTAAGAAGGATGTGGTATCAAGAAGAATCAGACATCAATTATACAAAGATACACTGTTTGATGGGTCTCAACATAAACACTTAATGAAAAGCATAAGAAGCTATGGTGGAGAAATTAACAGCATTGTACAAAATAAGACTAGCCTAAGTGCTTTTGACGATAAACGTTACATTTTAAATGATGGTTATTGTAGTTTTGCGTGTGGTAATTGTAATGTTGTGCAGTAAATTGTTGTAAATAAACAGTAAATTGTTGTAAAGAAAAAAGAAAAAGCCGTAACGGTTGCCTAGCCGTCTGATGAGGCTCTGTGGCGGGGGCCGAAACGGTTAATAACATGAGGAGCCCCAAATGTCTGTGTAAATGCCCTGAGGGCAAATACCTGATGCAGAACCGGCATTTTTTAGCTACTTACTAATGAAACAGAGAATACGTGCGGAATACAAATAGACAACATCGGTTACCACCGATGTGCAGTAAAAACTGTCTGATTTGTTGTCGATATCTTCCCCGAATAAAGGAAGCTGCATAGCTTGCAAAAATCATACAAATATTTACTGATAACGTTGCATTCTAGAATTATCCTGACCAAACGGAATTTTCGTAAGTACATTTCTCTGGAATTGGTGGGACACATTGTTTTAGCGCTCTATATCTGTATTACAATTTCTGAAATGTATTTTAAAGATTGGACTTGGATTTCTAGCACATTGCTAATGCAAAACAGCACTGACATATCTTTGTGACATTTATTTGACACTGCAACTCGACTCGCTTATAGTTACGGAAATTGGTATTAGCTGTTGTAGCCAGCTGGTCTATAGAAAAGTCGTCTACTTGACAATTTGTGCTGCAGGTGAGCTCTCATCTCAGTTTTTACCGGAATATCTTGGATTCCGTTTTGCCAAAACGCAGAACAACCTAGGAGTCCTGAAAACTAATAAAAATCGAGTCTTGAAAGTGCTGAAGCTTGTAGTCACCTTCGATGTTGTATTTTACCACCATCCTAGTAACTCACGCACCTTACTCTAGCATGTGATCTAGTCTGACATCTCTGTTGACCGTAATCTGGTTGTTTAGAGAGCAGGGTTCCTCTACAAGTCTGGTTACAATCTATATAACCTCAACAGGATACCAACAGTTTAGTGAACATCCTGCCTACAACGTGAGTAACACTACTAACCAGTGATGGAACCGGGCCACTTAAGCTTGACCCGGTGACCCGGTGACCCGTTTTTTCAAAAAATTAAAAAATCTGCAAAAAGATTTGATTTTGCCTAAAAAACGCCGAATTTTCGGATTCCATGTTCCATCACCACACGGAAAAGAATAACTATATATGACATATGTTTGCATCAGGTTCTTTGAAAAGTAGTTAATAAGACTGTAGCATTTTCTAATTTAATGCAGAAATGAGTTGGCAAAACCAATAATTTATCCGTATTTGTTTCAGGGTGTAATACGAGTATTTGTTCAAAAACTCGGAATCCTTTAAAAATTTTGTTTTTATTTTGTATTGCGTAAATTGTTCACTTTAATCCTCAACATTTACATTGGTTGCAAGAACATTAATATGCAAATCATGTTCTAAATAGATTTATACAATAATCATGAAACTGATAAAGCTAAACAATATATAATCTGTCAAAGACAGGCCGATTCAAATAACGTTAAGCTGCGAAAGTGCTCAAGAATAAATTATAAGAAAAAAGCAAATATTGCTCATTGAACAAGCATTTAAGCTAAAGTCCTAGCTTGATAAGTCAAAAATTTCTAAAATTTGTGGTTGATTGAAAAACCGGGTCAACACCGGGTCGAAGCTCCCGGTCCAGAAAGTGACCCGAACTGACCCGTTGACCCGGTTCTATCTCTGCTACTAACATTATCATTTGGTAATAGGTTATATCAACTGTAAGTGAACGCATACGTCCAAGAGTGCATACTCGCTTATTTATCAGAAGAATAGTATGCCACTAGAGGGTTTCTCTTCACTGCGTCATTGAATTTGGCTGTTGGCTACCCCCAACAAACGGGGGAGGATTCGCATATTATTGTGTTACGCAATGCAGTGAAGAGGAGCCCTCTAGTGGCATACGTTTTGAAGGGTAGGGAATAATAACCTCTTGATATATCAGATTAAGCGGTTTCTACATGTTATTATATAATAGGTTTTGCTTAACCAGTTGTTTTGCCTACAGGTAGTCGATATATTATCAAATTTCGCTGGTATCCTCGGAATTACAATGGGAGCTTCGATCATATCCTTGATGGAATTGTTTTACCTTGTGAAGCTGGAAATAGCAGCCGGTGCAAGGATATCTATGAAATCAAAGTTTCTGCACAAAAAATCAAGAGCAGTTCTAGTGCCACCGTCACAGAATTGAATTCATGGAAGGACTTGAAGTTTGTTTTGACATGACTGTCATGCATGCCTTATGCCAATATCAACGTCCACTGATAATAAACTTTAGACCTGCTGCTAATTTACCAAAATGTAGTCGCTAAAAGAAAACAAATACCAGAAAATCAGTTTGCCATTTTGATAATTGAGCGACTGTCTATGTTGGCACACTGAGTGATTTATACAATGCAATCCTTGTGTAAAATACAGAAACAGTTCCACAGCAAAGGCTTGTCGGTCAATCACAAAAATCATTAATTGCGGTAGCTACAAGATTTTCCAGGCTGCTGGGCTGGTCTAAGTGTGGGACAAGCCGACTAAACAAAGCGCTGGGCTACCGTAAGGACAAACCAGAGCTCAGCAGAGTTTAAGTGTTTCCGAAGGCGAAGCAGCTGAGGCAGCGATCTTCACGAAGCTGGAAGTAGTGCTCGCACCATACGTGTGCTTGGGGGGTTTGGGAGATTTCACCCCCAGACCTGGACTTACCCCCCAGAGGGGTCTCTCAACCCCCCCCCAGAATCCGGATTTTTCCGATTTTTCGGGTAAAAAAAACCAGAAAAATCCAGTTTTCCGGCGGCCGTCGGCCGCCGGTTCACTCTCCCCCATAACTTCTCCTCATGCACATGTCCGGCTCGGACCGGTTCCGATTTTTGAAACCGGTTCCGGTTCCGGTTCCAGAGCACCGGCTCCGGTTCCAATTGAGATTTTCATACGAAATTTATTATCAAAGTTTTTCGATTTTGGGTATAAATTGGATCAATTCTAAGCATTATGTTACGGTTAAGGTTATTAATTTACATGTAAAAAATTGTTAATTTTCAGTTCTGTTTTTGTGTAAAAGTGTTAGAAAGTGTAATGAATATTTAAAAAAGGCTCAATCCGAAACTAATTTCCTATGTACCATGGTGCTAACTCACATCAACTGGCAGAAAGTATAGGACTTAAAAATTCACTGCTTGCCACAGAAACAAAGGCGAATAGCTGGTCCTCTTTTATTTATTTAGCTGGTTTGTTTCCGTATAGTTGGTTCTGATTGTTTTGGATAGATATTCCCCTAAGAAACTACTGCTTTTTAATTGAGATCAATTCGTAAAGACTTGAAAATCTTATAAATGAAATTTTCTTCAATTTGCATCCAGTCGTTTTTACTTTCTTCTAGTTCTTTATGTATCTTTCTTTATGTTCTTTTGATCCCATAAAAAGCTTCAGTTAGTGAAGGGAATATCTATCAAAAACATCTAAACCATCGCATAGGAAAGCGCCAGTCAAATCAGATACTGGGAGCAGAGAGGTTGTGGTGCTATTTCTCGCACGTATACAGACACAGGGTAAATAAACCTCAAGACAAACGATTTTTTAAACTAAACTAAAAGATTCCAAAGGGTCACCTGCGTGTAGACATGTCAAATCCTACCGTTCGATTTCCCTAGCCAACTAAGAAACAAAAGGGCTAAAACTAAAGATGGATGCGAGAGACGAGGGAAGGTTGTAGGAGACGCCCACCCTCCAAGGTACGGAACATTTGCACCGTAGCGGGGACTCAGATTTAGAACAGGTGGACGAGAATTCTCCCGCGTAACCCGTTCCTGGAGAGTCTTATACATATTATAGTGAGGAGAACACTCAGACAAATCATAAGTGCAGGGACATGGCTCAATAGGAGTAGAATCACTCATAATGATTCAAAAACGAATTATTATATATGTATACACTAAAAATAAACACTAAACTTTAACCCACCTCAATTAGTTTATATCAAGGCAGACACAAATCGTGGCCAAATAACAGTGAACATAAGCTTTCAAGTGCAGTGATACACAAATCCTAGAATACAAAACACAAACACGATTAATTGTGACGTAAAACTAACAAACCTCTAACTTACAACCTTTATGTACTCCACCGGAGGAGGCACTCTCCTCTAAAGTATTAGGCAATAATTCGCGACGGATCTGGCAAAAGGGCGTAAGTAGACCAAATGGCCGTTTTTCGTTTTTTTTGCAGAAATGGTATCTGTACCTTCCAAAGTTTCATCTGGCAAAAAGACCTATCTAAAATTCCTTATAATAAATCCAGTATTTCACTTTGTCACTGCGGCGTTAGTTCAAAATTTTCTATATTTGGACCTGGCAAAAAGGCTCAAGTGTCACTTACGCCTTTTTTCTTATATGAAATACATAGCAGATTCAAAAATTTGAATTTGAAGATAGTGCAAAAAGGCGTAAGTTATCTGGTATTTGCAACAACAGGAAAATACGTAAATTTTTTCCACTTAAGTAACATTCTCAAAAGAATTCATGTTCAAATTAAGGTACATTGACTTGGGAATGAAATTGATTATAACTGTGACCACTATAATCGTGATAATTAGAGGGAATTTCAATTGAACTGCATATTCTCCATTGCTTTAGCAATAAATTGTTATAGCCAGCTCTTAGACTTTGCGTTTTGGTTATTTAACACAAAAAAGTGATTTTAAGCATATTTAATTCATGCACCACCTGGAATAATAAAAGCTAGTTGAATTAAAATCAGCTGAATCAAAAGTTCTTTCTGACTTTTCGTAGGTGACATTGAAGCGAGATAGGCCAACAAACAAATCACCAAAGATACCTCGTTGGGCACACAACTATTACCTAGCACAGATTGCTACAGTAATGAGGTTCTAGTAGTAAAATTGCAGTACATCCTGCACTTACGCCTTTTGTCTCTGACAACTATTACACGTCAAGGTACATCACGCTCAACTAAATACAGATCTGGCAATTGGGCGTAAGTGACAAAAATTGGCAATTATGCAAATTAGGCGATGACAGGTAAAGATTATTCAACAAATTCTTTTTGGATATTGTTCTACGCTTGATTGTGGTCAACATTATGAAAGTTGCAAACGTTTATCTTAAAACTGTAGTTCTAGGCAATCGATCAAAATATTCCGAAATTTTCAAACGCCCGTTTCTCCAAAAAATAGAAAGTCACTTACGCCCTTTTGCCAGATTCGTCGCGAATTTCTATGGTGGCAATTTTGAACAAACAAAGGATCAATTGACTGAAACTCAATATTCCTAACATCAGTGTGTGTGGCCAACCTAGGTGGTGAAATGGGTCCTCAGTCAGTGACTGTAATAGAACGTGCCCCTAACTCCGCTAAATCCTTAAAAGGATCAAAAGAAGCCGGAGTAGGATATAACGCAGCGACTTCTTGCATGCAGGCCGACTCTTTTGCGTTTGAAGTTATGCGAGGTATTGGGTCAGGAAGTGCTAGATATTCTGAGTCACAAACAGCTCCACCAAACAAAGATTGAGATTCACGTATAGACGCCCCCTCACAAGAAGTCGATACCCCGTAGACAGTGGAAAAGGTATAGTATCCCACGTTGAATCAAGTTTGCTAAGTTTTATACACCACCACACATCAGTAGAAAGTATTTGTTCAACCACTTCTAAAGTCTGACCAACAATTCTTGGAACCGAAATGTGAGCGGCTGTCCAGAGTTATCATTTGAAGATAGCCTATATAATGTATATATTTTTAGGATCCTCAGGAACCCCAGATATCGAAATTACGGAAAATCCGAAATTCCGGATTTCATTCACGAAAAATTTAAAATTTTTAGTTTTTCGCCCAATTTTTGTCGCAATCAAAATTAGGTTTTCATAATAGAATAAAGCTACTCCCGTTACAAATTTTGATCTTAGAAGGTTTTCACGATAATGGGGGATTTCACGAATTCCGGGTTTCAAAATTACCGGATTTTAAAAAATTTCCTCCCGTACCCACAACATGGGTATCATTTGAAAGCTCTCATCGAGGAGAGCAACTTTTCTAATTGAGGAAACTCTTGAAAACGCATTCAATTCCCGGAATTTGCGAAAACCGGATTTTCCGGATTTTAGAAATTTTCTCCAATGCCCCTCAATATGAGTATAATTCGAAAGCTCTTGATGAGTTGAGCAAAGTAGAGCCAACTCGCAGAAATGAGCAAACTTGTCGGAATTCAAGAAAAACTTCCAAGCTAGAGTGAAATCCGGATTTTGTGAATTCCAGAATTTGGTGCATTTTTGGACATTGGTACTATTACAAGATTAGTTCCGCTCATCTAGAGCTTTTGAATGATACCCATATCGTGGGTATTGGAGAAAATTTCTAAAATCCGGAAAATCCGGTTTTCGCAAATTCCGGGAATTGAGTGCATTTTCAAGAGTTCCTTCAATTAGAAAAGTTGTTCTCCTCGATAAGAGCTTTCGAATGATACCCATGTTGTGGGTATTGGAGGAAATTTTTAACATCCGGTAATTTTGAAACCCGGAATTCGTGAAATCCCCCATTATCGTGAAAACCTTCTAAGATCAAAATTTGTAACGGGCGCAGCTATCGTGAAAACCTTCTAAGATCAAAATTTGTAACGGGCGCAGCTTTATTCGATTATTAAAACCTAATTTTGATTGCGACAAAAATTGGGCAAAAAACTACAAATCTTAAATTTTCCGTGAATGAAATCCGGAATTTCGGATTTTCCGGAATTTCGATATCTCGGGTTCCTGACGATTCTAAAAATATATACATTATATAGGCTATCTTCAAATGATAACTCAGGTCAGCCGCTCACATTTCGGTTGCAAGAATTTTTGGGCAGACTTCAGTTCCTGAGGCATTTATGGGAAGACATCTGGAATTCGAAATTTACTGAAAACACCTGCGCCAAATGACATCCCAACTGAAATGAAAAAAGTATTTATACTAAATCTACCAAATCCAGAAAATTCGCACTCGGGTTAACCGCAAAGTTCTAATACAAATGCAATATGCACTAAAATATTGATGAAAACAAAAACATGTTATATAAAACACATGGGTTACACTCAAAAAAGTGACTAATTATTAAGACAAGGTGAAGTGTGGTAAAAATAAAAATAACCTGTTAAAAGAAAAAATTATTTAAATTAAAGAACAAACTGGATTAAATTATACTAACGTCAAATTAGATATGCAATAGTACCAGTTTTTTGAAAAAATGGTCAAAGACCAGAGTCTTACTCGGAGCACTGAGCCCCGGACAGGACCAGATTTAACATACTTTTGTACCTTTTATCGTTTTAGAAAATTGTATTATTTGAATTTGCTTCTAGGAAATTATTGAACTAAAAACAAGACGAAATTTGACAAAATTATTTTAAAATGAAAAGTACGATTACATTTACGAGTGAAAAGGTTTAGGACGGCTTATGATGATGAGCTCCGGAGCGGCGTCACTCTGGTTAAAAACCAAATTTCGACATTAGTGGCGGACACCATTTTGGCCACACGGACGGATCCTTAGAATGTAGGAAGGTTTTTTCGACTGGCTCCCCAACGAATGTTGCATTGTGACACTACCTTCCAGACCTGCATACCCATCTTATACTCTATGACTTTCGTTTTACCATCGTAGTCGGCTTTCGCTTTTCCAAGACTTCTCACATATGTTTATTCAAAAGTTGACGAGAATAGGTGAGTTTGTCGCGTACATCCTCCACATAGAACAGAGTAAAATGCTGGGTATGATGTGGTCAGGACAAAAGGTTCTGTGAATACAATCGGGGGTCCCTCGAATTCAGGGTGTAATATGGGGATTCTCCTGTGGAGGCGTGAGGCGTGGAACGATAGACAAAAAGAACCTACGGAACAAACTCATCCCACTGCTTATCAAATGCCAAAGTAGCTTTTCGCAAAAGACCCTTTAATCTGCCGTTCAAACGTTCGCAAGCCCCGTTTGTTTGAGAATGACAGGCCGTGGTACGTAACCTTTTTCGTACCCATGAATTTACACAAATCTTCCATTAAAGCAGAACAAAAAGGGTTACCCCTGTCTCTGAGCAGTTCTCTCGGAGCCCCAAGAACTGCTATAATATTCTGGGTAAAAATTTTGGCAATGGTAGCCGTTTGTTTGTTAGGCATACGAACGCCCACCACCAACGGGAGCAAAAATAGACAACAACTAAAACTTTAGAATGTCCAGTACGGGACTGAGGGATGTACATGACACAATCGCCAAAGGTTTAGGTTTTGCATAAAATCCATCATAATGGCTGTGAATGACTCCGCCGGCCAGGGCATCTTTACAGATTTCAATCCCCGCCGGAGATGACAAGGAGTCCTACAGACCTGGTCCGGGACTTCCTTTCGTCTGACTGTAAAGCGAAATTTTGAATGTTTAATAATTTCTGGCGTAAGCCTAATAAACTCTTCTAAACGATTTGTCACTATAGTCACCTTCAAAAAGCTTTTATGTAAAGTGAGTACTAAAGGCTTAGGAAATTTTCGGACCTTCGGTGGTACACGACTTTCTTCTTCTTTCTTAATTACAGTAGTTTTATGTGTCAAAGGGCCAGATGAAGCTGAAGGTTTACGCAGGTCTTCCATTTCTCTTCCATTTCTTCGAATATGCTGACTGGAAGATACAAACATTCATATCAAAGACTGCATGTTTGACTTAAAAGTAAAAGTCTGCGTGCAAAAGCTGATACTTAAAGTGGAAATTAGCAGCATTTAGAGAACACTTGTTTGTTTGCTATATCTGCTTGCTTGTTTCTGCTTTTTAAGTTTTCAATATGAATGAAACAATAAAAATTTATTTAATTTTATTTTATTTAATTTATAAACTAATTTCCTCATTGGTAGGTGTGCTAAGGGTACAATACCATGCTTGCGTTCATGAAAATAATAAACATAAGGTTATTTACGTTTACAACAAAAGACTGTATTGGGTTTGAACAGCTGTGTTTTGGCATCGTGAGAAAGTCACATGTGCAAAGTTTGCAATTAGATTAATGGACGCAATGGATTAATGCAAAAACCAAACAAAATGTCGATTTATTCTCAGACCTTGGACACATCTGGTAGGATCCCCACACAGAATTTCAACAGCAAAAGATAACAATTTCTGTATTTAACCCAAAGACCGTCAAAACAAATGATCGAATTCTAGCATTTGGGATATTAATACTTCCACAGTGCCTGTCTTACCGATAAAATGTATCGCCTGTGTTTTCTCGCTGTAGTCGTTGCCAGTAAGATTTTTGCAGTTCGATTAACTTAACTAAATTAATTTAATAAAATCATCATAGATTGTAGATTTACACTAGACATTGTAGCTCTCTTCACAACATGTCAGTTAGAGTTGCAATTGGTCTGCAAGCAGTCTTCAGTTTGAAAAAAGTAAAAAACTCGAAATATCTGGTTTGGAACGAATTCTATTTGTCGTTTTCACTAAAGCTTAAAGCTCATGGGAACGGGCTCGAAACCCGAAAAACTTACAACTTGGGTTTCAATCATGTTGCAACTTATTACCTTTGAGTCACGTTTGTAAGTTTGAAAACTCTGCTATACTTGAGCTATTCATGCCGATTTCATAGTTTAATTGCTTATTACTAATTATTGCTAATTAATTGCTAATTATAGTTTGTAGTGCCACGCCGCTTCAGCACGATGACTACTGCAGTTCGATTCAGGAGAACATGAACAGTGTTGTTCAAAAAATAGCCAGTGTGGCTGGCCAACTGGACAGGGCTTTGAACAAAGTCTGCGGAATGCTTATTGGAGAGTCTATTGAGGAGCAGGCATGCAATAATAAATTTCGTGATGTTTCTTTCACTAGAATATTTTAGTACTGAACAAGTTAAAATGAAAATTACAATAATAAAAGTATTAGTTGATATGAAATATAAAGATAATTGCACTTTGTGCTGATTCCAGCAGAAGTAGCAACAATTATGCAGCAGAGTAGTTCTTTTTTCAGTAACACAGGTTGCAGAAATTCCAACACAAGTAGCAAGTTTCCCCGACAACATTCCATGGTGCCTCACAATTTAGCCAAATGCATCGGAATCTGCAGTTTAGCCAAAGACGCATAGCTGACACGTGGCTATGGAAATTTGAAGAAAATTTTCTTCCTGTTAGTTTTATCGTTTAACGAAAACGTTCCAAAGCATTACTGTAACTTTCAGATTCAACCCAATCGAGTAGTGCCAAGAGTACACAATAGTAATAGTATGAAACTCTTACACTAGCATATAAAAATAATGCTAGAGCTAGGTATGCCCGATTCATTAACTCGGTACCCTCCGGGGAAGGTTGCACTTTGCACTAAATACACGCTTTCACATAAATAAATAAACGGCTGTGTCTATTAGCCTAAGGCTTATTTATGGTAGGCAATTTATTAGTTATTTTAATTAATTAATTATAACTTTAATTAGCTTAATGCAATTAAAAACTACTTCGACAACATTGTAGCATTTTTTCTGCTCTTTTCGATGATATTAGAATTGTTGCATAATACAAAATTCGAAAGAATGCAATCTGCAACAATTTTTATATCATTGAAAAGAGCAGAAAAATACTACAAAGTTGTCGAATTAGTCTTTCAATTGCATTAAGCTAGTGAAAGTTATAATTAATTAATTAAAATAACTATAATAATTAATAATAATAAATTACTTACCATGAGCCTTAGGCTAATATGCCAGTCAGCAAGCAGACTTACTCTTATATGAAAGCGTGTATTTAGTGAAAAGTGCCCCCCCCCCCGGAAGTTGCGGGGGGGGGGGTCCCGAGTTAATGAACAGAGCATACCTAGCATGGTTTGTACATGCTAGTGAAAGAGTTTCATACTCTTACTACTATGTACTCTTGGTGGTGCTGATTTCATTTCATGTTTCAGTGTCAAAGTCTGGTTAAGTCAACCTTCATGCAGTTTGGTCTGCTTACTGCCGGCCTTGCTCAGAAAGCTGTTGTAAGTAACTCTATGTATGCGGTTTTATTGTTTTACACGTTCTATTTACTTTATACATTTAGTATTGTATCGCCACATAGAAAAGTAATAAAAAGTGAGCAAGGAATTGAAAAAAGTTTCAAACAAAGCTAACCAAAACTGATACTGTTATACAATATTAGCCTTAATTGGACCTGGTTTTTATTTATTTCAGCAAGATTGCAAGGATGGTAAAATACCAAGTAAGAAACATCAGATTCGCATTTCTTCTACAATTACTCGATACCAGTCCCTTCTGCATTGATTTTACATATTCTTATGATTGTAAAGTTGGAAGTGTGCAGACAACCAAACTTTACGGGTGGGAAACTGTGCACAAGGAGAACGTCGAACCTGGAGGAGATGTAGTTCCAGTCGACCTAACGAACCTCGCCAAACAAGCCTAAGTGAACCTTACCGAATGGAGTTTAACCACCGATGAGAAGCAAAGACTCAAATATAAACCTACCCCAAATTTGCTGAAACGTACATGCTTAAAAAGAGCTATCTACCTACCCAACTAATCTTAGAAAAACCCTACTTACCGATTATACAGTTCTAAATACAAAAACCTAAACTAAATAAGACACCCTAAAATGGTCCAAAAAGAGACCACATTTACTTGAAAAACAGTTATGCTTGATAATGGGGCGAACCCCGAAAATGCGTACAATAAATTTTGGGAATAAACTACAGTGTACAGAATAACCTAACTAGACAATGAAACAACAGCAGAGAATAAGGTATGAAATAAGACTACAAAACAGACCCAATAAGACTAAACTATTGCAATGAGATTACTACAAAGGACTAACCTAATTAGAAAGGAGAGAACCTAGACATTTAAGATAATTTTTAGAAGCATTCAAAGAAATTTAAGAACAATAGATTTAAAAACAAAGAGACAAATTAAATATGAAAAGTCTAGCTCAACAGGGTCAACCTGGAGCGACTAGAAGCCTAGAGGGGTAAACCCTTTAGACATA